>JAHWFP010201638.1:48804-60014 GCA_023313725.1 Lithobius niger | reverse complement strand
AGTAATTGTCGTAAAACTTAGTAATGTTAGGGTTCCTGTTCTTGTTACTTCTTGTATGCTTAGATTTCAAAGGAAAAGATATTTTTCGTCCCAATATCCTTGCAAATTTTCGACAATCTTGCAAGGATATTGGGACGGAATCTATGTCGCACTTGATTTCAACAAGCGAAGGAATGAGAAAAGAAATTTCTTTTTACACAACAAACAAGCCACGTGCATCCTTAATTACTGAAAGTAAAGTAGGTGCGTCCACGTGCGCCAGGGAGCAAACGGTTAAGATTAACGATATTACTGTCACTAGATGGCGCCCATCTAGCGGTTCAAAATCTGCGTTTCAAAACGGTCGATATATAAAAAAAAACATGATGTCGTTAGGCATAACTTAACCGCTTGCATCCTGGTGCACGTGGGCGCACCAACTTTGCACTCAATAATTAAGGAAGCACGTAGCTTGTTTGCTGTGTAAAAAGAAATTTGTGTGTACTTTCGCCTGTTGAAAGTAAGGGCTAGACAGACATAAATATCGGCAAATGGCCGTAAATGCTGCAGCTTGTCAAAAATTGGTGTGCAATCCCCTTAAGTACCGCATTTAAAGTTTTACGCAGTGCAATTACAATTACTTTTAATACTTTGCTTCGAACACACTTGACAGAATAAAAGCACTAAAAGTAGTTCACGTTTTAAAAAGCCAGCAAGTGCACATCTATACAATAAAATGCGACGTTTCGGGATTTATCATCCCGTTGTCAAGCAAAAAATAAATTTTATAGCATAAGCTACAAGTCACAAGATACACTTAAATTGTTTCCCATTTTAAAGAAAAGCAAGCCAGAGCAGTAAAAGGTAAAAACTAAAAAGATAAAAAGTGAAGCCCAGTCAGTCCATTTGCTAGAAAAACTAATCGATCACCGTGATCTTCTCAAACTTAACCCACCAAAACTCAAGCCATCCACTTTTATATGCCTTCCATACTTCCCCTATGCCACAGAAAACCTAAGGAAATTGCTGGCTCCCCAAAATCTGACTCTCGTCTCCACTGCAGCACGAAATTAAAAAAAAAACTAACTATGCCAAACATTACAGTCGAGCAAAAAGATAAAACTAAACAAAAAAATGTCATCTATCAAATCCCCTGTGGCGAACCAACATGCACAGCTAGCTACATAGAAACCACGAAACAGGAACTTAATAAAAAGATTTCATTAATCCAACCTTAAATACAAAGATAAAACCAACTCTCTTGTTCAGCACCAGATAAAGACAGGGCACACACCAGATCTTCAAAATACGCAAGTCATTTTTCAAGAAAATAATTTTCGTGCACGTCTTAACTTAGAAATACTTTGCATCCTAGCACAACGACCACCAGTCCATAATCATTTGATGCCTAATAATAAACAGTTTTCGGAATATATACCAATCCTTCACAAATTTGGAATCGAAAATTTTTCCCACCAGGGCCATCCCACATAAATAGCCACCACCTCCACTCTACAAATCACTTCTTCCCTGCTTCGTTAGGGAGAGGTCGTCCCAGTTCAGCTTTGCGCTGACTGGGCTTCACTTTATATCTTTTTAACTTTTTATTTTTTACCTTTTACTGCTCTGGCTTGTTTTTCTTGAAATGGGAAACCATTTAAGTGTATCTTGTGACTTGTAGCTTATGCTATAAAATATATTTTTTGCTTGACAACGGGATGATAAATCCCGAAACTTCGCATTTTATTGTATACATGTGCACTTGCTGGCTTTTTAAAACGTTATCAAACACACTTGGGCGGAAAGCTGATCGTTCTTATCGCGCATTGCTGGGAATTTGAATCATGCCTTACCGTAGAATTAGTTCTGTCATGCTTGCATTATGAGAGCAGGAAACTAGACATTTCGATCATAAGACAAGATGGAGGGAGAAAGCTGATAATTTTTTTTTTAGAGCCGAAGCAATTAATGCTTGTATGGCTAAACTGGCTCAATTTTGAACATTACTAGATTTTTTGAGAAGAAGAAATCTGGTAAAGGGAGGTGCCAGCCCGGGGATTCGATCCGGGAAACCTCCGATCATCGTCGGGGCAAAAGATTGTCCAGAATACATCCCATAGCCGCTGAAGAAGCATGGTAGCCTCACACGCTACCCTGACTGGCAGTCCTGGCGGGAACTTTGCCAAGGTCCCCTTTCCAGGGTTCGACCAGATCCGCAATCCTCCAGCAACCAGGCTGAGCTCTCTCACCGCTCAGCCACGATGATCAGGTAAATCATCCAATTTGATCAGATAAAATAACGTGTGTTGTTTTATCTGTGTTAAGAAGGCGCAATTGGCTGGTGGCTGCTGTTTACTGGTTTCCCATTGGTTAATTGCAGTTCGAAAATTATGAACGTATATTCTCACAGAAATTATTTTCATGTTACAAATCGATGTAGTCATGCCGCTGCCGTGCATCCTAATTGAACGCATATCCGTGGCCATGGTTGCTGTGTATACTGTATAGAGTTCAACAAGCAAATGGTTCTTAAAAGGCAACATGCTACCTCCAAACTTAACATTAACTAAATAACCGAAGATGCACCTTGGAACCAAGATTGTAAACAACTCAGAATGGCAATGAACATACATACTGTATATGGCATAGTGTATATAGCAAATGTATGTTGTATACTTATATTGTATGTTGCATACATATTGTATGTGTAGCATATTTATATGCTTGTATACAATAGCTAGTGATGTGTGCTTGTTCAGGTTTGGAGACCTAGAATTCTCGAACCGACCAACAACAGTTTATTGTGTGGAGGTATTAATATCCATATGCCAGGTCAGTAAATACTAAGTGCACGGTGGTCCAGTGCAGTGTAGTCCTAATCTAAAGACCCTGTTTAATTCCCGGACTCATGACTCATCAATTTATTCGTCATTATTGCTGTTAGCTTGTCATTCTTAGCTGTTCACAATGCTGGCTTCACAGTGTTTCTTCATTATTAATGACACGACTAATGTCGTTTCTTTATCATCAATCACGTAAAGACTAGTGTGCGAGAAACTGTGAGTGCAGGATCGAGGCTTGTAATAGACCACGACTCACCATGTATTTCCAGCATTTCAGCAATCTTCCTGATGTCGCGCACGTTCTTCTGCACGATTCCCGAATCATCTCCATGTTGCATCCAGTTGCGAACAACGGCAAAGTTCTCTTTGGTCATTCCTCGAAGTGTAATAAATGAAGGCGTATTCGAGTTGGCGTTACTGAATTCTCTACGTATAGCGTGACTGTATAAGGCCAATGTATCTCTGTAAATAAACAATATGTAAATAAATGAATAAATAAATAAAGAAATACATAATTTATAGCAGTAGGTCTTGTACTCAGCTACATGTTACTCTACCAAAAGCTCGACGAAGAATTCTGCAGAAATGATTTGTTCATCAAGTACCAAAGCTTTATAATGCTTTACCGTACGACTCTTGAAATCATCCGGTCGGTTCATATGTTCATATTGAATGCCCACGAATGGATTATTGGCCTTGTTCACCTTGAAATGTTGTTTGCTACTTTCTAGCATCATTTATTGTTACTGTTTACTATCTATACAGTAACACTCTACATTCTACAGTAACATTCTACAGTCAGTCAGTCAGTCAGTCCGTCCGTCCGTCCGTCCATCTGTCTGCGTAGCTGACATAATTATGAGAGCAAAGCTTCAATACAAATGAATCGGCAGTCTTCGTTCCTTGTTCTTTGTATTTTTTTTGTTCGCGCTGAATCAGTTCTGGTGGCAAGCAGTGGCTAGCGTACATTTAGGGCGCATTTACGCAATGACTCGCCTTTGTATTGTCGTAGCTAGAATTTAATCACGATGGCAAAGGTGTCGTTGCCATGGTATCAACGCGTCCTGGATTAGCTGAATCCTACATCATTTGGGTAAATGCTATAAATCTTGTAATCCGCAAAAATAAGCTAAACAAGAATTTCATAAAAGAAATACATAAACTACTTAGGCAAAAAAATCGCAACATCATTATTTTCATATAGACCAAAGACAAAGATTTCTATTGGGCTAAATTTTACATTAGGCACATACTCGATATCCTTACTATGTTGATTTCAAATGGCTCCAACACTTTCTTAAATCAGGAGACAGTTGGTTTTAGAGCGCGGAATTGTGTTAAAACGATTTAAAACAGTAGATTTGTAATGTCACAATTCGTACATCTGTATGGTGTTTGCATTCGCTCTCAGGGCCGGCAGGGCACCTCATATTTTTTTCGTAAACAGTTCCGATAGGCGGGTTGTTATTGTCAGTTAAGTTAGGTAAGTTTGGGGTTTGGCACTTCAAACTGAGGTACTTAACTGGTTGGGGTTTGGCATTCCATACTGGGGCAGTTAATTGGTTAGGTTATGTTAACGTGATTTAACGAGTTTCCGCAATTTGGGATCAATTTGTAGTGCCTTCCGTGAAAATTAAAGGTAGATTTTTTTTTCTTTTTTTCGAATTTCGGGCCATGTGCGTAAAAACGGACCCTCGTCCGATTTTTTTTTTTAATGGACTAAAAATTACCTGCTGAGTAATGTGTTCCTCTTCCATTTTTGGGGCAAACACACCGTTTGGCCGTGATGAAGTTAGCACAGCGCCACGCCGGAAAGCATGAAACTGGGCGAAAGTCAGGCAAGTGAAACACCAAACACCAACCAGTTCATTACCTCAAGCGAAATGCCGAAGCCGGTTCCTAACCTAACCTAACCGACAATAACAAAATCACACGAAACTGACAATAATAACCCACTTATTTGAACTGTTTACGGGAAAAAAATATCAGCTGGGAACATGGAAAGAAAACAGCCTCTCGTCCATCAGTGCAAAAAGTGCGGCTTTCATTAATTTCTGACGGCCAAACGAAGCCTTTGCCCCAAAAATTTTATGGTGAAATATTGTTCAGTTGATCATTTTACATCATTCTAGTGCAACGAGAGATTAATTGGTGAGGAAACCTTATTCTTTTCATAAGCCGCGTAAAGTAAACTTGTTCCCTCTATTGTTTATTTTACTATCAATAGTGATCGTGGAATGAATTTATAATTCTGCCTTTATTCTGTTAGCTACGCACCTAGTATGCACTATCCCGTTGCCTCACACGTTTGTCAAATTGATCTACAACAAACTGTTACACTAAATAATCGATTATACAATAATTACCTGATTAGCAGGAGCCAGATAATTACTCAAATTGCCAATATGCGTAGAATCGCGTAACCGTAAAGTAGCCGCCATTTTTTTTCAGTGGTTCTTCAATAGCCCAACAACAGATAGAAATCCGTTTTCCGTGCCTGTTGTCAAAACCTGAAATAAGCTGGGCTAGTTCCGGTTCAACTTTTTTTTCATACAGAAACATAATTGGCAAAATTTTTTAGTAAAGGACCTACAACCCTTCATATGCAAACGATTTAACCATAAACATTTCAATAACAACGTCTATAATTTGCTGGCACGTCTTCTAATCGAAATCATGAAAAATCGACTGATATTTCAGTCAATTCTGGCCAGACGCTAAAGGTGATAGGCATAACCCGTTCAAATAAACGACTGGAGTGGGACGTGACGTCATTTAACAATAGCTCATGATGCAAGCCCCTTTTTCTCCCCGACAGTATTTCAATAACTGCTTTAAGCATATATGCATAAGCAGTTAAAAATTCCTCGTGACGAAATTTTCATAGTCGCTTCTGAACTCTAATTATTTGACTGTCTTCGTTGCCAATCGACAGAGCTAAAACCGCCGCCATGTTGGAATTTCGAATGATTGCATAAACGCGCCGTTACTTCGTGAATGCATGCCGGCTGGCGGCACTGAATCCGTTGATCATACACTGTATGGCAGAATATCACAGTCATTCACCCACAATCGATTTGTTTCGCTTAAGCTACGTAAATTTCACCTGAATCGATTCGTTGACAACCAGAAGCTAGCACACACTAATGTCATAATCACACGCTAGGTGGCAGCTCAGCACATTCATTCCCCAAAAGTCGTTTCGTAGCGGAGCACAGCGATTCCCACTGGCTTACCATGGCACCGTTTTATTACTTAGTTACTTAGTTATAACTTAATCACATATCAGAACTAGGTTTTATTTTGTAGTAAACCCTGTCTGTGCATGGCCGCGACTATGTACCAAATTTGAAATCATTCTGAGCAACAATGCTGCCGTGATGCTGTCACAAAGTTTGCATTCAAGTCTTTTAAAAGCAGGTTATACCACGCTCAATGGCTGTTTGCTGTGACGTGCACGTCACGTGACTGGGCTAGTCCAATCAGGTCCAAACAGCCGTTGTTCTCGTTCGCCATTGGCTAACTCATGGTGACGTCACAGCAAACAGCCATTGCGCATGGTTTAGGTTGGTAAGCAGCAGTTAGCGTCAATTTATGCTAAATTTTACGCAGGGTATGCTGGCAAGCGGCGCGTAGTGTCAATTTATGTTGAATTTATGTTTCATTTCGAAATTTAAAAAACTTTACACTGAATTTTACGCACCTGGATAGGCTCCGTTACCAAGAAGCATCTAGCGTACGCAAACGTCACGATCACACGCTAAGTGGCACCGCAACACATGCATTCAACCAATCCCACTGGCGTACCATGACACCGTTTTTTGGTGATTATTCCTTAACCACATTGTCCGATGTCGGTTTTCTTTGTGGCAAACCTAGCCCGTGCATGGCGACAAATATGTACAAAATCTGAGCTCATTCTGAGCAACAGTTTTTCCGTGATGCTCTTACAAAGTTTGCATTCGAACCCTTTAATCGGAAAAGTCTGGTCGCTCTAATTAAGAATTAAACTAATCCTGGTGGCTTTTTTTAAAGTCCCGTGTGTATATGGGTGTGTCACAGGATTCGAACCGGCATTCACTTGGTTTGGAGGCGAGGACGCTGACCACTAGGCTGTTGCTGCTCGCTTTGCTCGTGGTCTCCGGGGCCCTTTCACAAAGCTTGCAGTGAGGGCTAGGACTTTGTTTTCCCCTCATCTAGTGGTTGTCACATTTTTTGTTAGCCGTGACTGTAGGGGTTAAAGTTTATTTCATTATTACTTTAATGTTTTTTTTATGAATTTCATAAAAACTTCTGCTTCCCATTTTGTTAGTTTTCTATTCTTTCATGAACTAAGTGTTTGCTAGAACAACTAACAATGAATATCTAAGTTTGGCCTAACTACAAATTTGGTATAAAAGTCAATAGTGCATCACTCTATTCGCTTCGCTCACTCAATCAGCGGGGCCTCCTTCAGTTGCACCTCCCGAGGTTAATATTAATTTAAGCTGTGAAGCTGGAATTTGCACACTCAATCACAATTAATCTCATCCACTTAGCCGATCATCTACTTGGCGTTGCCACACTAGCATACATCTAGAATAACCAGCAAACTTGGCACATTACCAAGACATACTTCTTTTTTTCTTAAATAAATACTTTTTTTCCTACTTGATTGGACCTTGTTCTGACGGTCTGTATTTTATTTGCAACTCTTGTTTCAATGAAATACTCCCAGTTTCTAAGTGAGATTTGTTGTTTTTGTTGTGTCGCCTCTTTGCAGCAACAATATATATTTAAGTACTGAAATGATGCACGTATAACACTTAAGCATGTTATAATAGATTGACGGATGACAATACAAACAATAGTTACAACAATAATTTTTCATTTACACACTACTTCAAGGCCACATGCTTCTATCGGCAACCCCCATTTTACAAAAGGTACTTCCCCGTACTACTCTTTACCTGTGTGCCAAAATTTAGATATGTGAACTTTTCCTAACGAGCTGTAGACTTGTCTTCATACCCTATGAGAATTAACATTAGAGCTGTGTCCTTAGCTAAATAGTAGCAAGCCACTAACACAAATCAACGTTGTTGAGGGTACTTTTTCTCCATAAAGGATACGTTCGTACGCTTTAATGTTGAGATTTACTTCGTTACTCGCCCCAACACACCTGATTCCAACAATTTGCAATGATTTATACCGCATGGGAAATTTACACCAGTAGGCTGAAATCAGGTATGAGCGTGTTACAGTTAAAAGGCAAAGTCTGCTAGTGAGCCGTTTTTACATCTGACAATTAAGCTCTGACAACAATTAAACATCTACTTGGCTGCGATACACTAGCGTGTGTCTAGATACGTTTAAAACCCATTTATGTATTCACAAAAATTCATCAGGTTGGAAGCTCTCATAAAACTGTCCCTCACACCTCATCCTTGACATAACTCTGTAAATCTCTTGGTAAATATCTATACTTTTAAGACCCACTTATGTATTTACAAAAATTCGCCAGATTGGCTGCTATAATAATACCGTCCACTCCTCATCCCTAACGTAACTCTGTAAATCTCCTGGTAAATATCTATACTTTTAAAACCCAATTATATATTCACAAAAATTCACCGAATTGGATGTTATCCAACACTCCTCATTCCAGTGGCGTAACAAAGTGTCTCTGGGCCTATAAGCAAAATTTATGGTCGCCCCCCCCCCCCCAATCCCTTGTCCTCATCCCCAATCCAAATCTTTGACCTTTTCGACTGTCTTGGTCCAAATGAGATACACTTACTGTACATTGTTTGGTTTAGGCCTACGTTACCCGAACAACTAAAAGGTTTTCAGCCTCAAAAAATTTATGCAAACAAGCAATAATGTTTGAAAAATGTATAAAAAACATGGCTGTCCGGTATTTTTTAGCCTACTTAATTGTCGAATTATTATAAGCTTTGCTTAAAAGCTACATTATTACACTTGATAAATGGGAAATTGGACTTGCTTACGTATAACATACTGCACTTTGAACATGAAAGTTACATACCGTAGTTAGTTCACTACTTGAGGCTCTTAAGGCGATACTTTCAGCATGCTTTTCCCAATGTAATAATCTCAATGATGGGGATCATGTCCCTACTTCGACGCCTGGCGGGCCCCCGAGTTGCAGGGGGCCCGTAAGCAATGCTTATCTAGCCTACCTGTACGTTACGCCACTGCCTCATTCCTAATTTAACTCTGTAAATTAAACTCTGTAACCTAACCTAACCTAATTTAACTATCCTGGTAAATGTCTGTACGTCTGTACTAAATGTATTCACGAAATAAAACACATCAAGTTTTCCGTGGTTTCAAAATAGGATAGGGCGACCATTCCTGTAAGTATGGTTTCCCTCATGGCCAACCAGCAATAATCCTCAAAATTACGAAAAAATAATATAGACACATGTGTGGGAACATATTTTCACTAATTAATTTGTACTGAAGAAAGAAAAAGTTATGCATTTCTCTACTAAAATCGTCAATAAACCAAAGATAACTACAAAAAAAACTACGAAAAGTGTAAATTCGTGTTTGACAAAATCTCCGAATTACTCCACTAGCGTCGGTCCATGCTTCTCCGATATCCAGAACATCACAAGTCGATGTCGACGTTTATTTAGACGAAAACTAATTGCAATTGTTGCTCACAATTCGTTCATGCCATTCCTCAGCAAGTTTGCATCTCGTCTACACCATTCAAAACGTACGATTTGTTTGTCTGTTTGTGTGTCCGAGTGCTTACTCCTTCGGAAGTGAGGCCGCCAGTGAAGGTGAGAGGAGTACCAAATTGAGCGAGCAAGTCGAGAAACAAGTACACACGTTGATTCAGAAACGCTTATGTCTGACAACCTTCTACTGCTTTTTTCGTGCGTACAATCATTTTTTTTTGCAACCAAGTTTCTTACTGATGAGTTTGCTTGATCGAATTTTAAATTCTGATTACTTTGCGATGAAAATAGGTCAATTCGAAATGTATTTTAATTCGTGCTATTTCATCTATTTATGTGCTTAGATTCCGAGGAGTGGAGGTATAAATACGCACTGCAACAACAGTTTCCACTGCCTTCCATACTCAGCCTTGTGTCCTAGTTGGCCCAACTCTCCTGATGCTACACTTTTTATCATGTATTTTATGTATCCTTAACATTAAGATTGTATTTCAGTCATGCTAAGTACTCTGATGTATGGTTACACCCTTGAAGCTCAGTGGCCAAGGTGGCTCAGGCCTTGCTTTGCCACTATGGGTAGCTGTCCAGGAAACTTTTGAGCGTAAAAAAAATCAGACATTATTCCCATTATTCCCAAGTACAAGGAAGAAGCCAGAACGATTGCAGAACTCGAGGATTATTCCAGGGCCAACGCGGTCTGTCCTTATGAAGATATTAGTCAGTGGTTCAAGGATGCTCTAGGTTAGGCTGTTGACAGTGGCATACTTCCAGGAGAGTTGTTGCTGGTTGGGGACTAGCTCCCAGAGTGAAGCCGAAAGGGGCCTCAGGGTGCTTTTAGATCAAGAGCAGCTGCCAGCTCCCACCACAGGTGCGGCATATTCCTATAGTATTTCCTGATATCCCATGAGCCCCTCTGCTAACAGTAACCCATAGTGGCAAGCAAGGCCTGAGCCATCTTGAGCTCTGATCCACTAGGGCATAACCATACACGAGAGTACATAGCAAAACTGAAATACAATCTTTTGTTAAGGATACGCAGAATACATAATAACGAGCCATAGCATAAAGGGAGTAGGGCCAACTAGGGCCTAAGTTAGGTTACAAGACTAAATACGGAAGGCAGTGAAAACTGTCATTGCAGCACGCAAACACATCGTAGGTTTTTAGTGATGTATATGGGAGCCATTTTAGGGAAAATACCGTTGTGGGAGCAATTTTTAATGCCTTCAATTTTGAACATGTTTGTAGCGATGTGGTGGATATAGACGAATTTAGACGATTATCAAGGACCGCAGTAGCAGTCCTTATGTAAGCCTCAGCATGAACTTCCATGTTAAACGTCAAACTTTGAACTCCTACAGTTTCGCCCAAAATTGACATAGACCAACGAAATTCGGTATTTGGGGTCGTGTCATAACTATTTCACTACATTACAAATTTTAATGACAACAATCGAACCGTTCGGCGTCCACACTATCGCCTTGTTGTTGTTGTTGTGACTCTCTTGCCCTCACATGGAGAGAGAACCACTGAACCGATTTTCAAGTTCTATAGCTTAAAACGTAGGTATGAACAAGGCCTAAGGCCTTTCGCATGCTATTTTAATGTAAACACAATATTCTTGACACGAAAAGCCAAATGGGCTAGAACTTTTGCTCTCACCTAGAGATCGAACCAATGAACCGATTTTCAATTT
>JAHWFP010201638.1:34975-48794 GCA_023313725.1 Lithobius niger | reverse complement strand
TTGCTCTCACCTAGAGATCGAACCAATGAACCGATTTTCAATTTATATAGCTTAAAATGTAGGTATTACATTACGTTGTGACCAGGACCTTTTGAACACGATTTTTATTGTAGAGCACAAGACCTAGGGCCTTTTGCAGGCTATTTTACACTATTCTTGACACGGAAAGCTAAATGGGGTAGAACATTTGCTCTCACCTAGAGATCAAACCAATGAACCGCTTTTCAATTTGTATAGCTTAAAATGTAGGTATTAACACCGACCAGGGGCCCTAGTCTCGAGTTGCGCTTTTCAAATCGCATGCGATTTTATCAAAAAGCGCGCCAAAACCATGGCTCCCCCATTCTACCACACGTAACTTTTGATAAAACCGCATGCGATTTGAAAACGATCAAGTCGAGACTAAGCCCCTGGGCGTTTTGAACACGATTTTGATGTGACTGCAGTATTCTCGTCGGCAGAGCAATTATTATTGTAGAGCACTGGGGAGAAATCATTTATGTTATTGTTGGGATGCTTTGCCGTCACCTGGAGATCGAACCACTGAACCGCTTTTCAAGTTCTAGAGCTTAAAACGTAGGTATGGACAAGGCCTAGGACCTTTCACAGGCTATTTTAATGCAACTACAATATTCTTGACATTGAAAGCCAAATGGGCTAGAACTTTTGCTCTCACCTGTAGATCGAACCAACGAACCGATTTTCAATTTGTATAGCTTAAAATATATACATTAACACCGACCAGGGACTTTTGAAGACAATTTTAATGTGACTGCAGTATTCTCGTGGGCAGAGCAATTATTATTATAGAGCACTGGGCAGAAATCATTAGGTGGAGTAAAAAGTTTTGCAAATCAAGCTAAAAACATGAAATTTGGTAGGCAAGTCTTTCTTAACAGTAAAAATCGAACCAGCCATGGAACCCATGAAATAACCCCAAGTGCCTTCAGCACTTCCCAGCACCACCACCTCCTGTCCACCCTCCCAGTGGCTTGCAACAAACTCTTACAGATCAAGCTAAAAACATGAAATTTGGTGCACAAGTCATTCTTAACAGCATAAATCGGATCAGCCATGGAACCCCCATGAAATACCCCCAAAGGGGCCCAGCGCCCCCCTGCACCCCCTCACTGAGGTTTGACCCACAAATTTTTGCAAATCGACCTAAAAGCTTGAAATTTGGTACACAAGTCATTCTTAGCAGTAGAAGTCGAACAAGCCATGGAACCCCCACGAAATACCCCCAAAGAGCCCCCTAGCGCCCTTCTGTGCCCCCGTCATTGAGATTTGATCAACAAATTCTTGCAGATCGAGCAAAAAGCATGAAACTTGGCACACAAGTCATTCTTCGCATTACAAATTAAACCAACCATGGAACCACCCGTCTCGAAATTCTTGCTGAACGTACTAAAAACATGCATTGTATAGCAGTAGAAATTGAACTACATACGGAACCCCATGAGATACATCCCTCCCCAGTGTTATACTGTGTCGTCTCTATGAGGTTGATGATCTACAAAATCTAGTTCGATTTGTACTGCTATGTATGACTTAATTTGTGTACCAGTTCACGTTTTAGCGCGACCAGCAAGAATTTGTTGGTCAATAACCTCATACAGGTGAGTGTGGTAGGGGTACGGGAAGGGGCCTTAGGGGGTACTCGAGAGATTCCACAGCTAGTTCGATTTATAAGTTAAGAATTGACTTGTGTACTATCTTTAATGGCTTTTAGCTCGATGTTCAAGATTAGCCCAAATTCAGGCCTAATCTAACAGCTGTATACTACACCTGAAGATCGAACTAATGAACTGATGATCAAGTTTTACAGCTTAAAACACACGTAGGAAGAAGGCCTATGGTCTTTTGAACGCTATTTTAATGTGACTACAATTGTTGTTGTTCTTCTTGTTGGGGAAATTTTGCTCTCACCTAGAGATCGAGCTAAAACAACCGATTTTCACTTTTTATAGCTCTTAAAATTGAGTATTAAAAAAGCTCTCTTACAACAGTTATTTTAAGGTGATTACAGTATTCTTTTCTATGTTATTCTTGCTGAAAAAATAAAAAAAAATAACGGATATTATTAGTATTAGTATGGATGTAAGCCTTAAAAAACTTAAAGTCCTAAAGGAACAGATATTAGAAAAAGACATGTAAGCCATCAGGACTTAAGTTTTTTAAGGTTTACATCCGTATTTTATACACTTAAGCTTTTCTTAATACTAATAAAGTCTGATATGTTCCACCCAAGTCAATAATCGTAAAATAATAGTAAAATCGTATATCAAATTAAACAGCATCTTAGCGAATGTTTTAGAGGAAAGAAGAAGGGCTCTATGAACTTTGGCCGGCTGCATCCTCAACCATCAGGGAACAAGTAGTAAAATTGTATGATATTAATGTACGCTCGGTGTCGCCATCACAGAACAAAACAGGTCTGTATGGCTGATAACTGCAAGCAAAGCGAGGTCTAGAGCTGAGCCAAGCTTCGTTTATGAATTCATTCCAATAGAATAGAGTAGAAGGTGTAGGGCAATAAGCATACAGTTTTTTGAAGGCCCAATAGCGGCAGATGTTAAGTGGAAGTACCACCATCATATCAGTCGTTTTTTGCCGCATACGGGAGGAAACCGGAGTACCCGGAGGAAATCCTTGTGCAACGGGCAAGACACAACCGTAGAAAAACCCGTACATATACACTTCCCTTCAACAGGATCGAACCCGGGTCTGTAAGAGCCAGAGAATCCAGATGTCTTGACCAAGACGGGACCAAGACGCCTATCGAATCTGACGCCCAAGTGCTCGTGGCTACCCGTGCAGCCATTGTTATCTGCATCACGAAATAACCACAACACCAAATTTAACCAGATTTTGTACATTGATAGCATTACATCCAGAGTAGTTTTCGAAGCTGAAAATCTGATCGTTAGTAAATATCAAGAAGGATGTAATGCGCGCTCCAATTATGCCAAGACGAATGCAACATGCGCTCAAACTTCTGTCAGCATTAATTCTCAACTGTCCTCCAAATTTGATTCTTTCCAACAAAAATTCTTCAAATTTGTGGGTGTTTTGTCGGAAAACTGCTCGTTGCAAAAGCAGTCAACGCCATCCAGCGACGTGCTACGAAAGTAATTGGACAAAGAAACAAACGCGATGACGCAACCGAAAAGACGAGTCGCAACACTGTCTCCAAGGCAACACAGTTGTTTGCAATTGCTTTGCTCCATTTTGTCGCTATAGTGTAACTGATGATGCCCTAGTGTAGACTTCAAGTGTAGACTGAGAAATAATAATTGGCAAAATGTATAAAGGCAGAACAAATCGAAGAAACAAAAAACTAACAAGACAGAGGGGAAATCCAGGTCTCAACCAGGATTTTACTAGAATTTTGTAATGGACTTCGTACAGTAACATCACTTACTTGTGCATTTTAAAAGACTTGTCTTCTACAATAACCTTAATTCGTTCACGCTGGCTAGACTTCTTTTTTCTTTGCTTATTGCTGCCCAATTGGTATGGTAGTTGGCTCTTGGTCTTGTGAACACCAACATTGTCGACTGATTCCTGTTGACTTGGTTCCGACGAGCTATGCCGACTTCGCACATGATGAGCTGCCTAAGAAGTTCAGAATCGTGCAGCAATCATTTTAAAATAATTTTCCTGGTGCATAGAAAACTTGTATTAGCAATGCGAACGAGAATTTTACGTGTCGAGCTACACAGAGTTCGTCCATGCTGTGATGCATATGACAAGCTAACAATCATGGTGCAATTATTTTAAAAGAAATGTTAAATTTCAGTCTCCTTCATGCTATGTTTTTTTTTTGATGCAGTTTGACGAAAATTATTATTATTTAAGTTTACGTTCTCTTTTATGGTCAGAGTTTTACGATTTTTTTTTGCAAAGGTTATTAGTAATAATAAATGTAAAAAATTGCAAGAGGTAAAAAAAAAGGGAAAAATGTAAAAAACACGAGTGTTGGTGTGAAAAAAAAGGCAAAAAGCACTAACGAAGTAAAAAAAAAACAATTATCCGTCTTCATTTTGGGCCCGGAATTCGTAGGCATGTATATTGTTAGAACGCAAAAAAAATGGCTTATTTTATTGCCGTCGCTTTGAATTCGCTTTTGCTCTCATGTGTGAAAAGTATAACGAAATTACAATGGTTCCTACAAAAGAAAAAATTGTTTTAGAGCATTGTGAAACTGGTGTGATATATGAAAACAAAGAAATAGTGATACAAAAAATGAAAAGTAGGTATGTGAAAAAAAAAATGAAAACCGTGTATGTGAAAAATGTGAAAAAAATGAAAAGCTCGTATGTGAAAAAAAAGGAAAAGTTGGAATGTGAGAAAATGTGAAAAAAGCTGGTACTCCCGGCGGCACCTACTGTGATTACTAAAGCTGCTTGGTTCTGCTCGGCAGGATTGATCGGCTCGGTTATGCTCAGTGTACCAGGCAATTTTTGAGCGCTCGGCTCGGGATCGGCTCGGGGGAAAAAGTGCTCGGTACAGCCTTAGTTATTACGCAAAAGTTATTCACGACTTTTTGTTTTGGGGTTTCGATGTTTGAATGACTGTGATGTTCTGGTTGTGTCATCTTATTAAAGTCTATGTATTTTCCCCCTCCAAAACTAAATGCCGCTCTGTTAAAATTCTAGTATAAAATCTTAAGGATAAGCCTTGTTAACACCACAAAATATTCAAAACTACCCAGTTACCTTTCTGAAAATAAGAAACAGGATGGAAACTTATGTACGTCGTGAAGTATACTGTTGCACATGCTTTGAAGGTTTACACACTCCTAACTGTAGCCAAGATGCTTGAAGATGAGAGGGACATTTTTGCTAGTCCAATCAATAATTCCTACAATCTTTTACATGCCACAATCGACCTGAGCACAAGGCATGACAAGGACCTTTTCTTTCCAAAAAATCCCGAAGTGGCTGAAGTCAGGCTCGAATCTGGGACTTCTTGCAGATGAGAGAGTTATCTTTAGCATTGGGCCATCTAGCCCCAAAGCTGCACATGCTATGAACATTTCTTGGGTTCATAACATACATTGGATTACACAGCCCTAACAGACGTGGATTAGACCAGTACAATTGGACCAATACACTATTTTTTGAGGGTAAGCTAGTCGTTTCATTTTGCATTAAATCGTCAATATCAAAAGACGGGGCACAAAACTAAGCAAGTTTATACAACATGTGTTGTTTCTTACGTCACAAACGTAGCGAACCTGCAGTGTTTCTAATGATAAGTATCAGGAGCGGCATAAAAGTGATCAATGGAGTGCATTGTTAATATTACTGCGTGTTCCATCTCTCGTTCTGGGTTGCGACCCCGTGCGACTACATGTGGAACAACTTGTTTTAACTATTTTCTGGGATAACCCGCTTTGAAACTACGCTGTCCTGGTTTTTAGGCCAATAGATAGGCACGAAAAAAAAAATATTACTCGTGCAACGATTAGTCCAAGCATGCAGCGAGCGTGAAGTGGAAAAGGAGATGACCTCTTCAAGCCAAGGCCAGCTGGGGCAGAAATAACATGTGTTGCTTCATGGCTCAACTCCAGTTCACACACGCTCCAGAAAGTTGACACCTTTTAACGGTGCTTTGGTAAACTAAGATTCTGTCGATATTGAAGGAACTGACCGGGATCCAAGAAATGAAACCCACAGCTTCTCTTCCCCAGACGACCTTGTAACGAGGAATGGAATATGAAGCGTTAATTACAACATGGAAACTCCCACGTCCATGGAATTTATTCTCTCTTGACTTATCTACTATAATAACAGTGATATAGTGCTGGGGCTACGGTTAGTAAACAAGGGGAGGGGGCAGTTACCAAATAACAACTCCCTAGATGAATTTTAAAGATTTTTAAAATTTAAACGGAATATGTCTGAGAATGACTCTGGTGGATTTCTCCCCCTCCCTCCAACCACTCCGTCCCGTCCTACCCAAGCACATGCAGTTGCCGTGAGGCGTGAAGACGATGGTTACATTTAACTGAATCTTGGTTTTCTTCGGCGAAAATTTTGCAACATTCTGTCAAACCGATGTTAATGTGGATAACGTGAGTTTTTCCATGATATACATAAAAAATAGGAGAGGGAGAAGAGTCCTTCTGAGGTGAGAAGACCGTCTCCTTTATGTGGGGTAGAAGAACTCGTGGTGTTTTGGTGATGGTGGCCTATTCAGCACTATGGAATTGCAGCGCTGATCACAATCGCAATAAAAGAAATGCACGAGCGTATGCGTTTGCCAATGAGTGCCACTCCGGCAAAAAAAAAAGTAGCGAAGCGCCACTCCAGCAAAAAAAATAAAGTAGCCGAGTGCCACTCCAGCAAAAAAAAAAAAAAGACAGTAGCCGAGTGCCACTTCAACTAAAAAAGATGATAGTGGAGCGCCACTCCAACGAAAAAAGACAGTAGAATAGCAGCACGGCTACACCACTGACCATAATCTATCAGCATCCTCAGCCCTTCTTTGAATAAAAAATATAACCTGCCCTTCTTGCTTCCCGCTATTATAAGGTAGGGAATAACTTCCTCAAATATCAATACAGTTGAGATAATATTCACTCTCTGTGCTGGGAATCATTGCAAAAGCGGTATGTTTAATTTAGTTGATTTAATGTTACCAATCATGTTACCTTCTCATTCTTTCTATTTGCATCTTCTTTCCGCTTCTTCTCAAGAAAGGACTTTTGATGCTGAGGATGCCGTAGACTTTCGGGTATTTGATCATATTCATCTCTGTCTCTGTCGTTATCACTGTCGCTTTCACTGTCTTGTTCACGGTTTTTACGTTCTTTCTCATGATCATCTTTTTGCCCCACTGTAAAC
Source organism: Lithobius niger (assembly GCA_023313725.1). NCBI lineage: Eukaryota > Metazoa > Arthropoda > Chilopoda > Lithobiomorpha > Lithobiidae > Lithobius > Lithobius niger. The sequence goes on along the minus strand of JAHWFP010201638.1, from coordinate 41,940 downwards.
CGGTCCAACCAAAATGGATAAACCTGCATAACAGGTGGTCCAGATATGTTCCTAAATTGGCGACAGTATTGGCATCCATTAACGCAATATTCCTTGCATCTTTCACACTGTGGAGCAGCAATGTTGACTGGTTTTTTCTTCGATACCGATGAATCGCCAGTGGCTCCATCCAAACATAATCTCGGAACATTGGGATACACCATCTTGATTGCTGCGGTAACGTCGTTACCATGGATGGGATGGAAGTGAACTTTTTCTGAGCTAATTCGTCGTTGCCGAGAATCACCTTTAGCACCATCTTGACGCAAGGAGGCAGCAGGAGAGATGACAGATTCGTGAATATAACTAAAATTAGAAGAAAAAGGATCATCTTCACGAGGTTACGTACAACACTAATCATTACTAAACAATCTGCAATAATCATAGAAATTACCGATGATAATAAAACGTTACAAATCCTTATAACAAAGAACTATTTTTTAAAATAAAGCAATGTAGCTGAGTCGTATGGATTGGACTATACGGCAATATCGAACCGCTTTCCAGTCTGTAACTTTCTTTCTTCAATACTGAACACATCTTTGCAAATGTTTTTACAACCGTATGTCAACGCGATGCCAGAAGAAAATTTTACCTCTAGCATCGCATTATGAATGCCACTATTCGTTTCTGAAACCCCACATATTTAATAGACGTCATAATCATTTATTTCATGCTGGAATCTGGATTACGAGGCCCATTAGTTACTGGACTACCTTCCTCAGATTTGTTGGCTCTAGTCATCTGTGATACTTTGATGAGGTCTGAAGCAGATTATCTGAGCTTCAGCGTTTTTGCAAAAACGCTTGCAGGAGGTGTTTTATCACCTTAGAAATGCAACTTGTGATTGATAGAAATTATCTATGCTTAAATTAGGCTAAAATGATATTTTCAACTGTAATACCACGTGGCATGAAAAACAAGATGACGGGATCACGGTGAAAAAATTGTCGACAGTACAATATGTTAATTATCAGTGGTATTGCCAGAGTACATACAGGTATGTTAGGCGGCACAAAAGAGCATTACTTGATTGGTAGGAGCTGCATAGGGATGGGTCGGTTTCATTTTTTTGATTTCGGTTCCGGTTTCGGTTTTCACGCACACAAAACCAAGGTTTCGGTATCGGTTTTTTCCACCATCCACACAAACCAGCTATTTCTACTTTGTTTTCTTGTAATATTAGTATTACTAGATTTTAACTCACTCCTGGTTTCACTTTCAGCAGCGTCATAGAACATGGGCCTAGCTGTAGCACCATTTTCCTCTACTATTCTCTTTTTAATGACTGTCATTTATATGTACAAAATAATAATTATAAAAAAAAAATAGAAAAACAGATGAATTTTTGGTTTTTCGAACAACGTATGAAAAACCGACACAAAATCCGAATCGGTTTCGGTTTCGGTTTTCAGTAAAAACCGAAAATTCGGTTTCGGTTACCGACCCATCCCTAGTGCTGCACAGATGATGTTTATAATTAAAAAACGAAGCAAATAAGGTACATATGAATACACACAAAATGCAACGCTTCGAGTCATCTATGACATTTTATTAAACAATGTTTTTAGCCTGCTGCTAAAAGCCAAAACATAAAAGTACAGTGGTGGAAACCACAAAGCAGCAATAGCAATCGGTTGGAAAAAATCAGTGAAAAGTTTTGGACCTAAGTCAGCGAGGAACCTGACTCAGGGAGACGAGACTTAGTGTATACATGTGTACTTTATTGGCTTACTTTTTAATCATTATTTTGTTTCTTTTTCTTCATTCACAACACAGTTAATGTAACGTGCTGTATGCAGTGTCTTTAGTCGTCAATAATGAGGAAAAACAGTGAGTACTAAATTGTAAATAAAAAAAAACTACATGCACAATAAATGTAAAAGGCGTAGGCAGATTCCAACACTTACACTAATTCTCTATTATCATCATCCTCAGAGAAATCGGAGTAATAGTCTATGTGGGTCGGAGGCAACTGATATCGAGTTGACGGATTTTCTGGTAAGGAAACCGATGACGTTTGGTATGAGACATTTCCTGAAGTGACGTTGCATGACGTTGTTCTGCTTTTAGCGCGGCACAGCCTCGGGGCATTTGCTGCAGTATTTCTCTGCGTTTTCGGCACACACATGTAATCCTCGGATAGGGATTTGAACACCACTCTTTGATTATTATTATTCATTTCACGGCTGTTGTTCTTCGTCACTAACTTATAAGAACAGAAACACTGTTATGCTGCTACTTAGAAATTTAGTCGTACTTATAAAATAAATCAAATTTCAGCTTCTGCGCTTTCATACGTGGACCAGCCTGCATGATTTAGGCTTTGCCTTTTGTAAATATAGGTTTCCAATAATGATGAAATCTTGAACAATGTTTCATTGTAGTAGTTCACTGTTCGCTCTTAATTGTTCAGAAACTGTCCTGTTCGCATCTTCTAAGCATACGCTAAATCTGTCGTGCCATCATCAGTTCAGTTCACTTTATTTCGGTACCCACTCAGTTTGGTCATCTGCCCCACCGATAGCTGAAATAGAGCTGAATTGTTAAAAGAGAAAATTAACAATTCATCATAGAATTAAAAAATCAGAAAAACAATAATTCTGCATTCACGAACAATCAAATATCCCATAACCTAGCTCATACATAACACATAAATCTAATTAAAATTTTTAAAACAACCTTTGAAGTGGCAATGCTGCACGACTGCCATAACGGCCGGCATATTAAAACCTCTCAACTGAACCTCTCTGGACCCAACGAGGAAGTTAATGCTAAACTCTGTCTAACCAACTCACGCAAATATGCCCTATACTTTTCTACAAAGGACACTCAATAGGAAATGCTAGACATTTTCCCTACATGCACCACACGTACAAGCAGGCGAGGCCACAATGCTCAAGTCATAAGCCAAATATGCCTGGTTTGCGACTGGGAGTACAACAGCACCAATCTATTCCGTTTTAACATACCCAATTCACGGAGCGCCGTCCACAGAACGGTGAATTGTATAAAGGTCATGCCGTCGCTGTTCATCAAGCCATTCCTTTTCCCATCTGCTGCTTAATACGCTCTAAAAAATAAGGCGAAGATCTCAAACATCTACTGGAAACATAGACGTAGAAGTTTGGGTGGTTTGGGTGTTGGGTTTGAGTTTGGGTTCCCAAATTCTACAGCCCTGCTGGAAACTATTTGGCACCTCCACCTTGGCATCCTTGGGCAGTTAAAGATGGCGACGAAAAACTGTTTTTTGCTTCTAGCGTCTAAACCGTTCATCCAATTGAAAATTAACCGTTTACAAATTATGTTTAGAATAAAATGTCTTTCAAAAAATGTTCTATTTATATTTTTGGTAAAATTAATCCTTCTTGCCGAAATTCGTTATTTAATTTATTTAAGCAGTTTATGCATGTTACATACAGCAGTGCATAATGCACGTTACAATTCCTGACTTTTAACGGCTGCAGTATCGTTCTAATTCAGAAAAATGAACGAGATTAGGCTTGCATGAAAGATGACGATGCATATTTTCCAACTAAGGTTATTAAACGATTCATATTAATTAGGAGCTAAGCTACGGCAGTTTACCTACGTTGTAGCATTATGATTTTCGCTTTACTTTACCACAAGTTCCATCTTTAAACTGCTGCATCACTCGTTCTAATAAGGACGCGATTAGGCTTAGACGAATTCCAACAAGGATAATTAAAATGATTGATATCAGTTAGAAGCTAAGCTACAATAGCTTTTCAACAGTGTAGCGCTGTGCACTTTGCGTATTTTACAACAAGTCCCATCTTAAAACTGCGGTCGCTTAGCTTCTAAGTAATATAAATCGTTTTATATCCTTGTTGGAAAATATACATCTTCATCTTTCATATAAGCCTAATCACGTCCATTTATGCGAATTAGAACGTGTACTGCAGCTGTTTAAAAATAGGAATTGTAACACACTTTACAGTATGCACTGCTGTAAACATGTGTTGCGTAAAACCCAACCTAACTTAACCTAAAATAACCTTTAAATAACGAATTTCAGCAAGAAGGATTAATTATACCAAAAATATAAATAGAAACTTTTTTGAAGGAAATTTTATTCTAAACGTAAATGATAACCGTTAATTTTCAATCGGATGAACAGTTTAGACGCTAGAAGCAAAAAACCGTTATTTTGTCTCCATTTTTTGACGCCATCTTGAATTCCCAAAGGGTGCCAGGGTGGCATTATTAAGAATTGGGTTACACACACCATACATGCACACATAATCAGCAATGAGCAATTATGCAGACTATTCTTTGGGTTTTCATACCAGCTGCCGGACTAAACTGAGGTTTTATGGTTGTGCTTGTTTGGAAGCATTTTGGCAGCACGTCTTTTAAACATTTTTTTTGGTATCCTTAATAATAAAATATGAGAAAGTAAAGAGTGATATTGCGTTTGACTAATCGAATCCTATGCAGAGTTGAGAAGTGCCCTTGGACATTAGTTGAGGCATACCAGCAGAGTTAGTACGGGTCACTTTTTTTTACCCGGTTACCCGGTGGCCTAAAATATTCCAGATCCATGGCCCAATGGCCCGGTGACCCGGTTTGACCCGGCGACCCAGTATGACCTGAAATGACCCAATGAGTTGACAGTGAATAATTAACCACTAACACACGTTTTATGGAAAAAAGATAAAAGTGAACCCAGAATACAACTTACAGTGGTAGTGGAATTATAAAGGAGTGTATATTCATTTATACTCCTGAGTTGTAGTGTAACCCAGGAGTGCAGTGGTTATGATTTAAGGGGTGGGGAATTTTTTATGCTTTGTAGTTGTAATCAAAATTTTAAAAAAGTTCGATATAATTCCACTACCTCCATTGATGGGTGCACCTGCAAACGTCACTACACTGATTGGTCAGGTTAAAGGTGGACATTCCTCCATGTTATCTTGTATGGCACCGACACCGAAAAATAAATTGCACCGAGTACTGAAGCCACAGCCGAAAAATATTTCACTGCGAACATCTACCATAACCAACGATGGCTCATTCATACTCACGCATTGTCTCGCAGAGCTGGGCTACCCTTAAATTAGTACGTCACCAGAAAAGAACGAATCCGTGTTTGTTTCAGGGTGACTGAGCGGTGGCAGACAGTGGCATGATGGACTGACTCGATTCGCCAATCCATCATGCCATCATCGGGTCATGTCATCATGCTGGGTCATCAGTTCACTCCGGGTCACCACCGGGTCTATATCTTTGACCCGTGCCCCAGTGACCACGATAAAAGAGTGGCCCACGTGACCCAATGATCGAGTAATCCATGACCCTTACCAACATTGGCTACCCACGTGAAATAACATAAAAAAGTGGATGTAAACAGCGACAGACAATTCTCAATTTTTTTTCAGAAAAAAAAAAGAACTGTCGGTCGATAATAATGAAAATGATCGATTTGAAACACTTCGTTTAAGTTTTCGAAAATTCCGATGGCATACCTATGGGAATAGAGCTGTTTCGACGAATTCCGTTTCGCCGAATTTTAATTAGCCTTTACTTTCGGTGAAACGGGAATTTCCATTTCACCGAATCCCATTTTGCCAAACAATTGTTTTCCAAATTACATGCCTCGCTCGCACTGCCAGGTTTGCTGCGGCTAAATATATAATATCAGAAACCGCAACTAATCACAATTGTCTTCTAATTAGAAATGTTCTTTAACTTCGGTAATGTTACATTTTTATAGAATATTTTGATTCGGCGTAACGGGATTCGGCCAAACTCCTCTTTCGTCGAATTTTAATTAGGGCTTAATTAATCACGGCTTAAATTTCGGCGAAATGGGAAAAATTTTCGGCAAAACGAGAAGACACCTTCCTATGCACTGTTGGCACCTTAAGGCCGGCTGCGCACTGAGCGACTTAGCCGCGCGACCAGGTTGCTGCAGCCAATGAAAATGTTTAGTGCGTGGTTTTACATAAACGGTAAGTATTCTCATTGGCAGAAGCGACCAGGCCGCGTGGCCAAGTCACTCAATGCGCGGGCAGCCTAATAGCCGCCACTAACGTTTGAGGGCGTTAACTGCTCCCTTAAGAATCGCTGTTTACTTTCAAATCTCTGATACTGTAATATTTTTGACTAACAGCGGTTGGCCCATAAAACAGCAGTTAGCATTGACTTTTAATTATATGCAAACATATTTCCATCTATTTAACGTTATTCGATCCCAATCGATTTTTCACCCCGTTAATGTTGACTTTTGTCTTACAGGTTGTGTCTCATTACCAACCATGTTGTTAACACAGCAAGACAGCGGGCTTCGGTGATAAAGCGTTGCTTTGTAACTATAGGGACAGAAAAAGAAAAACATTATTCTGGACATTCTGTAAATTTGTCAGACACATTTCAGAGAATATTCGAGCCCAGTTTGGGTGCCTCGTCTCGTTAAGGATGTTGATTTGGTTGATTCGGTGCAAAGCTCATTCACTAAGTAAGTGCCTACCAGGACTTTTTGATAAGTATTTCACTGATCGTCTAAGTTGCTGCACAATTTCTTCACAAGCTAGAGGCCATCCCCTTCAGTTATAGCTGTGCTCCCGAGAGTTTTTTTTTATTCCAATCGTGTTGTCAACGTTTGAAATGCCCTGCCTGCCAATGTTGTCGTGGCTTCATAGTTTATAACTTTTAAAGATAACTTAATGACTAGCTAACAGTATTTTTCCTACATGAAAGATGGACCTATTTATAGGACTGGATTTCTTGAAATTTCGGCCTGTATTCCCGTTGTCTGACCCTCAATGACTAGAGGCCTTGTGTTAGTGGTCTTCTTGGAATCTTCCTTTGTCTGTTGCTTCACAACAAAGTATATGATTTTATTTATTGGTGACGGCATATTAAAGTGCTCAAAAGTATGCTTTCTACCTAACCCATAACTG
>JAHWFP010201638.1:0-34181 GCA_023313725.1 Lithobius niger | reverse complement strand
CAGCAGCATGAAATTAGGCGGTTTTACTTTCATAGATAGTCGAGCGTTTATGACGGCATCGTTGGAAACTCTAGCTTCGAACTTGAAGCGCTTCGACAACATGGACAAGCTTTTCGAAGGTGAATCAATGGAGCTCGTACGAGGCCTTTGGCGAAAAGGTGTGTTTCCGTACGAATACCTGACAAATGTGGAAGTGTTTGAGGAGAAGTGTTTACCTCCCATGTCGGCATTTGACTCGTTGTTGAAAGGAGCGATCTGCTCCGAATCTTATCAACACGCGATAAAGAATTGGGATTTAGGCAAATGCAAAACGTTTTGAGATTACCACGACCTGTATTTGTGGACGGATGTCGGGGTTTTAGCCGATGTCTTTGAAAACTTTAGAGCGACTAGTTTGTCTAGTTACGGATTGGGCCCCTCCCATTACATTTCTACACCCTCCCTATCTTGGGACGCGGCACTCAAGAGGATGGGAGTGTCTTTGTATCCCTTCACTAACATTGACATGCATCTTATGGTGGAAAAGGGTATAAGAGGCGGTGTCTCGTTTATAGCTAGAAGATACGCTAAAGCCTACAACCCGTATATACCAGCTACCTTCGACCGTGATAAAAAGAATTCTTAGATCATATTTTTGAACTTCAACAACTTGCACGGTTGTGTAATGTGCAAGTATCTACCGACTGGCGAGTACGATTGGGTGCCGGAAGTCCAGCTCGAGGATATAAATCTCGAAAACTACGGAGATCAGAGTGACACGGGGCTGATATTACAAATGGACTTGGAATACCCCGAGATGCTTCATGCATCGCACAATGATTTCCCGTTAGCCCCGGAGCACACAAAAATCACAAAGTCTATACTTTCTCCTTTCAACCGTCTGGCAATCGAGGACTTGCGGTTAACGTACAGCAAAGGCCTAAAGGTAACAACAAACCTTCGCTCAAAGACAAACTATGTGGTGCACTATAGGAATATGAAATGCTACATCTCTCTCGGCATGGTTCTCAAGAAAAACCTCTACAAATTGCAAAAATAATTCGATTTTCGGTAAGACGATAGAGAACAAACGTAAGAGAAACAACGTCTTGATAGTGACGACGAAAGGGAAAGCTATCAAGTACGCATCTCACCCCTACATCACAAGTTTCACTTCTCTAAGCAAGGATTTGGTAATATTTACAAAGACTTCCGCAAATATCATCTTGAACAAGCCCATGGTGGTTGGGTTTAGCGTCTTGGAATTATCAAAGTTATCAATCTACAGGTTTCACTACGACCACATGATGAAAAAGTACGGACCAGAGAGATGTAAACTCCTAGTCACGGACACAGATAGTTTATGTTATTCGATAGAAACGGATGATATTTACAAAGATATGGAAGAAGATGCATCATTGTTCGAAACATTCGACTACCCAAAAGATCATTTCTTACACTCCAACGTCAGCAAAAAAGTATTGGGGAAGATGAAAGACGAGAGCGCGGGGTGCCCAATTTCCGAGTTTGTAGCTTTAAAGTTGAAACTTTACAGCGTTTTACAATTGGATGGGAAGAACAAGATGGCCTGCTAAAGCATTAAGAAAACGAAACGTACAAGAATGTGCTGTTTAATAATAGCGTCGTGAGAACTCTGGGGTATTACATTCGCTCGAAGGTGCATGAAGTAAAAACCATCACCATCAACAAGTTGGCTTTCAGTCCCTATGACGACAAGAGATGGGTCTGGGACGATGCAGTCAGTACTCTAGCTTATGGGCACGTGAATTCAGCTTAAACTATCTATATTCTCTGTCCAACTGTTGTACCTGGAATCATAGCTCTTCCATTTATACGAAATAAAGCATTTTTCCATCTTTTCTCCTCTTTTTACGTAATACTTGCTCCCCACGAAATAAATCTGGAACTTGGGTTTTTTGAATTTCCTGTTCGTAGAAACGTCCGAGCACCGGTTCACCAGACTCATCCTTTAAAAGATACGTAACTGGTTGGATTTTTTGCACTTTACGGATCGTGAATACTTCGTTGGTAAAATTTTGTAAATATCCTTAGTCGAAAATTTTTTTAACTTTAGAAATCCTGACTTTATTTCCTACGGCGAACTTGGGTTTCTTCAGCAGTTGTTTAGGGCTAGTTCGTCTCAGCAACGGCTCGTGATGTCTGGTTACTTCCCTAGGTTTCAGTTTTGTGGCGGAATGAACCGGGTCGTTGTATTGCGAAACCAACTCGTCGATAATGTGAATCCACTTGTAATTCCCCTGTCTGGTGAATTTTTTCCACGTTCGAGTTTTCAGCATTCTGTTGAAGCGTGCAACTGCGCTCGCTTTCTTCTCAGAGTATGTAGAGTACATGTTGATGTTATGGTGCCTAAGTAGCGCTTTGAAGTTTTTATTGTAGAACTCACTACCTAAATCGACTTGTAAATTTTTAGGGGCGGTCGCTCCTGAGAGTATCTTCTTGAAAGCTTCGATAACATCTAGACCGGTTTTAGATTTAAGAGGAATGGGCCAAGCAAAATTGGACATGACGTTAATGCAAGTCAGAAGGCAGTTAATTCCTTTATTTAGCTTAGCGTACGGTATCTTCTCCACCAAGTCAGCCTGCGAAAGATCGTTTAGGCCCAGTACAATCACCTTCCGTGTGAGAAAATTTTCCGCGTTGGTTTGTGAAGTTCGTTTACGAGTTGATCCATTTTTTTTTATTTCCCATTCCGAACTTGAGTTTTGTTTTCATGATTTCCTTAATGAGGAAAGCGGCTAGGTTTTCCCTCCAAGCCAGAGATGGACCCTCTCTCACCCTTTGAGCTTTTGAAATTAGAACTTCATCGGCGGCATGGCGATCTTTTAAGTCCGAGCTCTCGGCGTAAGCTTTATCGTGTTCTTTGCAAGCTTGGTCTAGTTTATTTATTCCAGGATCTCCTCGTGCCAGTTGCTTCTTCAGCTGAGTTTCAGGACCGCAGTATTGATACCCTGGTAAATGTATTTCAACGGTCAAGTTATCTATGATTTTGTTCACGAGTCCCTTCCCCACTTTAACGAAGTAAGCTTTTTTTGTACCACATACATCACAAAACACAATCTCCATCGGTCTGTTGTTTCGTGAAGTTGTAGAAACTGGGGTCTTCGACTGGGTAGGAGTCGAACATTTACATTTGACGCAATATTTCATCTTTACGGTTACTCTTTTTTACTATAGTACAATCTTTTTTCATATCTTTTAAAAAAAGACATCATGGTTTCCTGTTCAATTATTCTCACCGGTAAAGACTTCGACTTGAAAATTAATCTAAACACACCCATTTATTTGGACTCTGAAACAAATTAAGAATTGGCTCTGCTTAATTTAGATACTTATAGCAGCATTCACAACATCACCTTGAGAAAAAACGAAATTCAGTACACTACTGATGCTGGAGCTTCATGGCACAAAGTGTTACTAAGTCCCGGTGCGTACGAAATTGAGGATTTGAATAAATTTCTCAAGTCGGCGATAGATTTGAATGGCCACAGCAAGGATGCCATTAAGATTCTTCCGAATCTGAACACTTTAAAAACCAACTTGAACCGAATTACGGAATATCGTTTTCGGGTGAAAAGAGTTTGGCTCCCGTTTTGGGGTTTGACTTGGGCAACTACGTGAGAAGTCGAGAAAGTCAAAATACAGTCGACATTATGAGCATCAACACAATTTTCGTACACGTGGATATCATCGGCAATTCCTACATAAACAGCGACACTCAGCCCACTTTATACTCCTTTTATCCCAATTCATCGCCCGGTTTCAAAATCATAGAGTCCCCGCATAATTTAATTTACCTCCCAGTTACTACAAAGTTAATCAGAAGTATAAGAGTTTGGCTCACGTCTCAGACCAACGAGCAATTGGATTTAAATGGTGAGACGCTCACGGTGTGACTTCATTTGAGATCTACGAATTAATTTTAAAGAAAAGGATAGAAATGCTCATGTTTGGAAAAAAAGGGAAAGGATTTAATTTTAACTCTAATAATAAAAAAATAAACGGTTTGACACCTAGAAACAAAGCTTTCATCAAATTCATAACAACACCCAGAAAATGAGTGTAGTAGAAGATTACTTAAAAATCAATGAACCTTTGGTGTATGATTCATCGGTGGAGTCTTACACCTACCACGAATACAATCCTATTGTTGGCACCAATCTCAACAACGTAAATTCGGAAATCCGAATCCATGTTGAAAACCAAGATTTATTTCTGAACGTTGCCAACAGCTACCTCCTGATTAAAGGGAGGTTGCTGAAGGACGCTGAAGTAGCTAGTCTTATTAATAATGCTCCCATGTTTTTGTTTTCTAACATCAAATACCATCTCGGTGATAAACAAGTCGACGAGTTAAATTATCCAGGATTCGGTACTCTGATGAAGGGACTGCTCACCTACGGCTCGGCGGAGCAACCGGCTTTGCTCGGCCAGTGCTGGGCATTGGATAGTGCTGCGTCAGTCGCTTCTGAACTAACAGACAACTTGGGATACAAACAGCGGCACGAGTCCATCATCGTTAAAACGACTCCCAAGGGAAGCTTTACCTTTGCCATCCCGTTGAAACATGTCATGGGATTTTTCGAAAATTACGAAAAACTAATCTACGGAAATAAACATGTGCTCACGCTCATGCGAGTGTGTGATACGAATGCCATCTTCAAAGCAGCGGCAGCAACCAATGGCAAAGTCGTTCTAAATAGCATCAGCTGGATTGTTCCACATGTCACTGCCTCGGATGAGCAGAAACTTAAACTCTACAATCTCATCGACCACAGAGTGACAGTGGATTTAGAATTTAGGCACTGGCATTATAATAGCTGCGCACTCCCTCAAAATACCAGCTTCACCTAGTGCGTTCTGACTACTTCAGCTGTTGAAAAACCTCGGTGGATAGTTCTAGCTTTTCAAACGAACAGGCAGGACTCTTTAGTTAAATATCCTGGCGTGTTAGATCACTGCAGTCTCCAAGATGCTCACGTGACTCTAAATGCAGAAAGATATCCGTTTCTCGATTTAAATACTAATTTTGCCACTGGAGAGTACATCGGCTTGCACAAAATGGCGCAGCAATTTAGGGAGCTGTGCTACGCACCAACTACTTGAGTTTCGATTTGCTTCAGTTCAAGAAAGCCTATCCACTCGTGGTGTTGGATTGCTCCAAACAGTCCGAGAGACATCATTCAGGAATCGTGGACGTACAAGTGAAACTGAAGTTTAGAGCAGCAGTTCCGGCTAATACTACCTGTCATGCTCTGCTGATTGCGGACAAGAAAATGAATCTAAAGTTGGACAGAGGCAAAGTCGAAGTTGTTTATTAAATAATAATAATAATAATAAAAAAGATAATATGACGTTCAAAACAAGATCACGAAAAAAGAAAGGCGGCTTTTTGCCACTGGCACTGTTAGGACCGATTTTAGCCGGGATTGGAGGATTGGTGGGTGGGACAGCGGGGGTGGTATCCGCCATAAAAAAGTCACAAAACGATGCAAAAATTCTAGCTGAACTAGTGCGGCATCACAAGCAAGTGGAAGGTTCCGGCTCGAAGAAAAAAAATTAAATAAAAAAAGAAGCAAAAAAAAATTGTACCGTGGCAGAGGTTTTTACTTAAGACCACCCAAGGTTTAATCGACATTAATATACCTTTAACGAACTTTGATTTAAATGGATTGGCTAGATTAGTGAAAATTCCAAAATTCAGAGGTACTTTTAGTAAAGACATGCTTCCCTTAAAACTTTGGCCTACTGGTGAAAACATAATAGTAAACCTGGAAGATTTCCACGATGGAGACGGAAGTCACAGGGTAACTTATTCCACCGTTTTGGTAGAACCTTGTTATTTCGATAGTTTTGGCAACATGGGTCTTCCCCGGTCTGTGGTAAACTACATGGGACCGGGAATTAAATATAATTACGAACACGTACAAAATTCTGACCAAATTTGGTGCGGCCACTTTTGCTTATTTTTTTTAAGCGCCTTCTCTAAGGCACGTAATTACGAAGCTGTTTTAGATAGGATGAGACGAGTCATCTAATGAAAAGTTACATGCAAATCTAACTGGAAATAAACATCTTCTGGGTGAAACTCTTCGAATGCCTCTACCGCGATGGGCAAATTTTTTTCTATTACCTGAGGATTTTCGAAAACGGTAACTGTCGAATGTTCGTTCTTTATTTTCATAATGTAAAGGGCTCTCGTACCTATTTTACATTTAGCAATTAGCGGAAATCTCGGATCACTGCAGTAGAAAATTGCTTTAAGAATTAAACATGAACTTGTACACACGAAGTTCGAGAGGGGACCGGAATTAACGAACCAATCGCTCGCTTTTTCCAAAGGGCTTTTCATGCTGAAACTGATCAGCGTGAAACTGTTTTCATGCACAAATTTCTTCGTAGCCGTGTCACTCGACTAAGTTGCTTCGCTTAGGTTTGTAATCTGTTTGTTCTCCGCATTAAAGTGCTCTTTCTGTTTGTTTTGTAACAAGCAATTATTGTCGACGAATACTTTAGTAACAGCATCATTCGCCAAAGTAGGTTCGCTTAAATTTCTAATCTGCTTGTGGGTTGCATTGAAGTATACTTTTTGGTCGTCCTGTAATAAACAATTTCCGTCAACGTATACTTTCGACGCTACATCAGCAGCGTGCCTGGGGAAAGCAATGTCCTTAATTTGCTTCTTCTTGGAGTAAAAATTCCCGTCAGCTTCATCTAAATATAAAGCTATTTGTTTGATGCTAGAAACGGCGGAAGCCAACTCATCGCTGAGATGAGTAATAGCAGGAGGCAAGTCGGTTTTAAGTTTTTGAATTTCCGTTGCCAGAGTATCGACCTGAGAATAATTTACCGCGTCTTCAGAATTTATAGCTGCTCCTACTTTAGTTAAACGTTTATTTTGCGTATTGTCGCTCACTAGTTGTTAAAATGTGCGGACACCTTCCCTTGTATGAAACAGCGGAGGGAAATAAAAAATCTAGGGGAACTCGCAAGAGGTCCTGGGTTCGTTTTGCGGGGTATTAAGGCCGCGAACCGAACTCAAAACCAAACTTTTAAGGATTAATAAAACACTTGTACCATATGATTCACAAATTCAAACATCACGCTAGGAAAACACACTCAGTCAAACCTTTAGCTTCAAGAATCATAATTTAATAAAGATGAGGGGGATGTTTACAAGGAAAGGGGTGTTGGTTACAAAAAGTCGGCGTCTTACTGGGTGAAAAACAGAACAAGGCTTGAACGATTATTTGAGACACAATGAGGCCTTGTAGAGATTAATCGCTACAGGATTTTGGTTTGAAGCACGAGACTGTTTTGCGCGAAATGAAGCAACTTGGTTTTAGGAGGGCATCTCGTGACGGACTATTAAACGGCGAATAAAGATGACTTTGGTAATTAACTGGTGGTTGTTAGGAAACGTTGGTCGTTGCGTCCCCGGCCCAACGAGAAGGAGGTGGGGGTTCACAGATTTTGACGTCTCGTAACGGGTTATAATTCTTAACGTCTCGCAATGGTTGGGGTTTCATAACATCACGAAACGGGTTTATGTTAATAACATCTCGTAACGGGTTTAAAAGAGGGACGACAAGCACTGAACTCCTAAGTCTAAACTCAGCTACGAGGGAAACCTCACCATAGCAACGAGTAAACGAGTGGGGGCCGGCTAACCAACAAAAAAAAGAAAGAGCATATATCAGTAAAAATTACGATAGTTCATAATTTACCTTCTGGTATTGTCCTGGCCCTGCCGCAGAGTTTAGGAGAGGCGACGACCATGACTTCCTAGATGGATGACATCCGAGACTGTCGGCATGGGCGCGTGAACAAATTGGCAGTGATTAAAAACATTGGTTAAAATACGTTAGTTGATCAAGCTAAATGTTAAAAACTCAAGTCCACAGACTGACGGCATGCCTGCGACGACAAACCAACGGACAAGCCCAACGTGCCCTTCACGACAGATTGGAGAGTGACGGCTTGGGGGAAGTGACACGTAGCAACCAATCCACGTAGGTTATACCACGTAGGTTATATGGGGGAAATAGAATATGCATAACAGGTGATGGAGAATCAGCTGTTATGACATAAACAAACCGGAAAATTCTGTGGTTAAATAAAATCGCTAGCAGATCTAAGTTAAGTTTTTATAATATGAAGGTTTAAGATAATTAGACGCGAGATAAGTACAATATTTAAGTTTAAATTTTATTTCAGTACACAAATGACTGACGAAGCCAAAAAAAAAACAAAGTATGGCACGGCAAGGTAAGTGGAAGACGTCATTAATCACAAGCAGGTAGATCTGAAGACTTAAGACGAGTGGAGTGATGCTGCAATGTGGGTATGAAGGGGGGGGGGGAGTCAAGCGACTCGGCAATCAGTGTTTATGGCGAGCCGAGCATAGTGACGTTACGAGGCGCGACATATTGCCCCCGTACCCAACCAGAGGTGGACCCCACCGAAAAAAGGTGTGACGTAGAATCATTAGGAACATACGCATGACTCAATCCAATCCTCAGTTAACTTCAAGAATTTAACAAAATTGGAATTCAAAGAAAACTATGCAACGGTACCACAACAAATAAATTTCAGTGACTTAGGGTATCTTCCAAACCACACTGCTCAGAAATAAGTAGTATTAAACACTAGTTTAAAAAAAATTAAACATCAAACCAACTACACCTTTCAACTTTCTCCAATAGCCCCAAAAACAGAAGACTTAATCCTCTTATGTTTCAGTTTAATAACCAAAGAATTAAATTTCGATAATTTTTTTCTCACTGGGAAACGAGCTGGCTCTTGTCTTAGGGAGTCTGGCTTGGTCGTGAGGTACTTGGTGTTGGTCTTTTTTATAAGGCGCCTTCTGTTTTATAATGTGTTTCCTTAAATCTTGCACAAAGCATCCAATTAAACAGGGACTTGGTCTTTTAGCCAAGCGGATGGCAGATCGATCTTTGCATTTCTGCATATATCCCCAATATGTACAACCCTGGTAATCAACAGGTTAAGCGAGATGTAATAGTAAATTTACTGAACAAAAACTGTTTCTCTGATAAAAAAAAAACCATTAGAGCTCGTATCCTCATGGAACTCACAGCTGTGAAGGTGTAGAAATAAAAATGGATTAGAGTTCACTCGAACACAACGAACTATAATTTGTACTCCAATCCCACGGAACATGGACTGTTTTTACGCAATGGTTATGTCAGAAAGTGAACACAGTTTGCGTTTAAAATGTTTACCTTGTGTGTGCGTATGTGTGCTTAATTTGTGCATTATACAGGCATTTTTTTTATTTGTCTGTGTTTGTTGTTTTATATTTTAAGCTGGTTTCGTGTGAGTGGCTATATGTGTATTTTGCGTTCATTTTCAATTTATGAAACAAGTAGACTACTAGTTAAATAGGTTTTTTCCCCCTGTGTTTGTGTTTGATAGTTTCTGTTTTAGTTCTAGTTCGTATGAGTAATTACGTGTTAATTTTGTGTATGTATTTTAATCTTCCAAGTTTGTGCTTCTTTCAGCTTTGTTCTGTTGACGGAGAGGTGTGCGCCAGCTGGGTTCAAATAGGCCAAAAGCCATGCTGCCCTGGATTTGAGTGCGTTAATGAAGCCCCTCCTGGTGTGGTGGACTATCCTGGCATATGCCGGAAGAAAGGACGAAAATAAAAGTGTTTCACAGTTATCCAATATTAGATACATTTACAAATTTCTAACACTGTAAAGCCTAATCAAACTGGCAACTGTAATTGCTAAATAAAATTCGTTGTGAATCGCTCAATATCTTTCCTACTAGAATCCACCAATTATTTCCCACATGCTAGTTGCTCATTGATCTTCCCATATTAGTAAAGTCATGAACTCACAATTAAAATTCAAAATCTATTTAGTGGTCTTTAGTAGCAGCGAAATCTATTTTAATAGTAGCGGAATATTTAAGCAAATCAGAAAAAAAAAACCGTAAGACTCGAACAATTCAATGGCTTTCCCTGACAGGAGGCTCTAACAAAATACTGAGCTGACGAAAACAAAAAAAAGTATTTAAATTCCATGGTCATTTACGTAAGGTAAATACATACAAATGCGTACCTATCTCCGTTGCCCTTTGGACTTACTTTCAGACTGCCTGAGCGAGAATTGAACCCACGACCTCTTGAGACCAAATGCTACCACAGAATAATACTATTATTAAAGAAAAAACCAAGTAGTGATGCAAGAAATAGGCGAACAGCGTTCGAAAAGCCACTAAGTTATCTTATGTTTAAGGCTAAAACCACAGTAATTTTAAAAGAATAAAAGCCTAAAACTACCATTTCTCCTCTCAAAAGAGGCAGAAAACGGTGGCCGAAATGCGCAAATCCAACCTGCTCCTTGAAGAACCCAACTCGCAAGGAAAGTCGCAAGGGTTCTCCCAGGAGCAGGTTGGGTTTGTGCATTTCGGCCACCGTTTTCTGCCTCTGTTGAGAGGAGAAATGGTGGTTTTCGGCTTTTATTCTTTAAAAATTACTGTGGTTTTAGCCGTAAACATAGGATGACTTAGTGGCTTTGCCATGTTTTAAAAATTTTATTTTTAAACCTGATGACGAAAAATGTACATTTTCGAAACGTTGTTCGTCTATTTCTTGCTGCACTACTTGGTTTTTTCTTTAATAATCCATTTCCGTGCTTTTTTGTCTCCACAGAATCATACAGACACGGCCATCAAATCCAAATCCAATACCTTCATGGAGTGTCAGCACGGTTCAGTGGTAGAACTTCGGCCTTTGGTCTCGAAGACCCGAGGGAATTCTCGATCAGGGAATTTCGAACAATTCACTGGCATCCTCTTGTAGGAAGATCTAAAAAAAAAATATTGAAGGTATGAAAACATGAAACTGTTCAAATTGCAGTCATCTACACAAGATAAATAGATACGGATACAAACCTACCTCCGTTGCATTTTGAATTTAAATAATAGATTGAGGCAAAACAATAGCAGCTGAAATACATAATCCAAGGTACGCCATTACCTTTAATGAGGGTTGGCATGCCGAGCTGAATTGCAATTTATTGTTTGAATTAGTGTGCTACATAAAGTGGGTATACAGGACGGAAAGTGAAACCGGCTCGAAAGTGAAAAATAAGTATGGATGAAAACCTATTTAAGTTGCTTTTGGACTTAAATATCAGAATGCCTCGGCGGGAACTGCGCCATCGATCTTTCAGACCGGCCGGTAGGACTTTTGCCTTTGGTCGCAAAGATCGAGGGTTCCAATTCCGATCAGGCAGTCTGATATTTAAATCCAAAAAGCAAAGTAAATAGGTTTGCATCAGTGTTTATTTTGTACATAGCGTGCACTCACCTATAAACTGTAAATTATTATTTGTACTATAAATAAGGAAAATCGGTTCCTTTTTACTTGTGATGTTTTCTGTATTTCGGTTGTTGCTGCGACAGTGCTGAGAGCTGCTCTGCGCCGACAACAGTACTTGGAGTGTCTACCAGCACTCGTGTTCCTGATTCTTTGCAATGGTCCCCCATCGCTTCATCGGTTGGAGAGAAATGAGCTGCTGGACTCGGATGATAAGCTTACTTTTACTTCCTTCTATTTAGGTCTAACCTAATCAAACTGTTACGGACTATTAAAAAAATACCTCTATCTATTGGGTAAAGCGATCAAATGAATTTTGTTGACTGAACTCTCCTTTCTTACGTCCTCCAGTATTTTGATTCTACGAAACACTTACTTCAGGAAAATTGCATCAGCTACTGTCAACACTGGTGAATTGGTAAAAGAGACTAGTGCTGCGCGGGTGTTATGGTTTGGTAACAATGCCAACAGGAGGGTGGGGGAGGGGAAGGCAACGAAACGGTGCCAAATAACAATCCGTAAGACATTCTGAGATTTTTACAAACAATAAATAATTGTATTGTCCAAAAACTCGCCCAGAGATGCAACACTGCTGACATGAATAAAGCCACTTTCAATATTCGTCCATATTGGGCCTTAAGCAAAAGCCAACAAATGAAAGTAAAAAGTGGGTATGAAACACTTAAAAGTGTGCCAAAATACTGGTGATACAGCACTTGCGATAGCAGCTAATTACATCAATTCTAACATGCAACAATTCCAACATGGCACCAATGAATTGACCAGCACAATTATTGCATGTCTCTTGCTTTTGTAAGTTGTGTATCATCGATTTTTCTGAATATAAAGTGTTAAGTGTTTCATGCGCACTTCTGTGCCTTATGCCTGTTGACTTTTAGGTGAAAAAGACGTAAATGTTTTCCTGGCCAAAATTTAAAAGCGGATTATTCATGTCTTTGCAGCTGTGTGGTCTGTCAAGGGGGGAATATTTGGACCGCTCTAAATTAAATTCTATTAATGTGTTTGTCTCACAAATCTGTTCCAATCCCAATAACCTTTTGCCCAAATAGCGTGAGGAAAATGATACACTGTGGGAATTGCCTTTGACTAAACGAATTCACACGTTGATGGACTGTAGATTCCCTTTGCCCACTTGGGGGTAGCCCCTAGGGGGAACCGTAAATGGGAATAGGAGGATCCTGTATTACATCGTTCAAAAAAACTGTAAACCGTTTTGTGTTTGGTTGGAGGGGGTCGCCGATGAGTCGCTGCGGCACTGAGAAGGAGACAGTCGATTACTTTCTGTTGGTTTGTCATCTGTGGGCGGTTTTCAGGTGCCATTCTCAGTCGCAATGACACGGCGATCTGAATAAGGTTCTTGGTATTCCCCGCACAATCAGAATGGCTATACGCCTCACTGCAACGGGTAATCAAGGTCTGTAGGCTAACCAAGAGGTTTGAGTAGTGGGTAACGTTGTCTAGAGAATTGTTGTTGTTGGGTTAGGTTAAGTAGTTGTGAGGGTGCACGCCAACAAGGCTTTGCATCAGTCCTCACATGGTTGGCCCTGACCCAAGTTCATCCACGTGCCTGCGCATCGGCAGGCAGAGACAGGAGGCCACAGAGCGAGCCACAGCGAGTGACGATGGAAGATGGCCGCACAACGTGTTCAATTGCAATGTCCCAAAGCAATAAACCCATGAATGCCAAACAACCTCGTCTCAGCAAACCCAAACTTGCTCGGGGAGAAGACTAGCCAGGGCAAAGAAGCCCACCCCAACAAGAGATGGCGCCCAACAGTGCAAACAAGAGATGATGCCCAACAGGGTAACAAGACTTTTCTACTTTCTTTAAAAAGCCGGTAAGCATACCACGGCGCAATGCTTTGTGTACGGAAAGCCCTACGTAAAAGACAATCAAGATGAGATCGCAAAGTGTAAAATTTTGGAGGGTCCCAATTTAGTTGCAAAAACGTAGCAGAAGACAAGGAAGAACTTTATTCGTAAAATTGCAAGTGCTATGAACTGTTCAATCGCATAAACATCAGCATTTTCATCAGGGAAACCGTGTAATCGGTCGCTAAATCCAACATGGCCGCATCCGCCAAATTAGTTCCAGGGATTACCCAATGTTCCCAATGATATCGGACGAGCATCTGAACTCAGTCGTAAGTATTTTCGCCTCGCACAATGTCAAAATTAAGATCACAAACGTCAAATGCATGCATTTTGGTGGAAAAGCAAAATTCCGAGTATTGTAAACAAATGCCCGACAGCCAATTCATTCAATTGACTGGTGCATTAGTCGAATGAGCTGAATTCCGGTAACGCGGCAACAATGCGCAAAATTCCATGACATTGCACTTCGTGTTGTCAATAGTGCAAACCCCCCACGCAAAATTTTGAATCAAAACGACGCCATCTTGGTTTTTTTCGCAGATCAAATCGAAAACTCAAGAGTTTCAAAGGGATGAATTCTTAAATAAGCACTCTTGACGTACGGTATCCAAATCACTAACCAATGTTGCAAGTTTAAATGGTGAAGTATCAAAAGATTGAAATTCAAAAGTGCCTGTATGGCTATATGCCCATCGATCGTTAAAATTATTCGCAAGCAAATCATGATGGAACAATCGACAGCGCCGCCGCAGTTCCAATCGCCGCCGCTAGATGGCAGCGCTAGATGGTTTGCCAAACGTACACGTATCCACGCCTAACGCGAACGAAGCATTACACGCAAATGAATGCACGCCAGCGAAGTTTTAGGAAACGTTTCTACATAATCAACTAATGAGGTAAGATTTCCTGAAACATAAAAGAGCCATGGAAAAAACCCAATAAGATTTTGCAGACCAATTGCCTGCCAAAGACACGCAAATACATCATTTGATCGAATTAATAAAGCAATCACAACTAGAAGACATGTCTCAACAAGCAAAATAAAGTACCAAAAGCTGACATGCTAGTTTAAAAAAAATCGGAAACACACCAAAATGATCTGTCTAATCACAAAACAGCCAAGGAAGCTCGAAGAGACAGAGACAGAAAGGTCAAGTTGATGGAAAAATACCAAAAGGAGCTAATCAACTATACTACAAATTAAAATACAGAAAGAGCTCACAACAAGAAAATATTAAAGATGAACAGCACCCAGCTAAAGATCTAAATACAAGTAAGCTCAGGGCATTCATACAGCGAGAAAGGGAATACTTAAAAAAAATGTGGGGAGGAAGAAGAGAAAGAAAATGACAACTGCCTACCCCACAAACAACAAATCAAGTTGAATAAACTTGGAGGGCGACTCGACTTCAAAAGAGACGCTCAAATTGGCAAATCGGCAAATCAGTGGCCGCACAAAGTGTTTAATTGCAATGTCCCAAAGCAGTAAATCCATGAATGCCAAACAATCTCGTCTCAGCGAACAAACTTGCCCGGGAAGAACGTTAGCGAGGCAAAGAAGCCACCCCGACATAGTGTTAAAGTATAGATTGAGCGTGTAACGTATTGGTTCTGTATAGGCTCAGTAGAAATAACTCAAATTCATTTCATTAATTAATTAATTAATTTCTCCGCCGTCTTCCTACATTTTCCACTGAAATTTGATATATGAGCTTTATGGGACTTGGCCAACACGTGTACTAACTTTTATTAATTTCCGATTTGTCATAGCGTAGATCTGGACTTGAGCTGGAATCGTGATTTTCATTTTTGGCTTGTTGTTGTTGTAGGCACGACACGTTTCTGCTACGCTGTCTACAGATCAAACTATTTGTCCTATAAAGCTGGTTCTTGGCTCATTTTAAAGGTATTGCTCTGTAGATGTGCCCTTTTCATAAGGACTTTTCTAATTGGTCAAGGGATTTAGGGGTTTCGGAGCATTAAACGACCAGATTGATTGTTTTACATTGTTTTAAACATTGTTTTTATGCAACAATGCCAATCAGCAAACGCCATATGCATGGCATCGCATCGCCTGAAGTTTAAGCAAATGCTAACAATGTTGGTGAGCCAACAATTCACCTGCACGTGAAGAGGAAGCATTATTCTTATTACCAATTGATTTATATAATGATTTCACGTTACTCTCCCATGTTAAAGTTAAAATGTCCGTTGCACATTTGACTTGCCGTACTATATTGCAAATAACGACAAAGCCGCTAATACAGAACTGTGGACAAACCAAAAGAAAGACTTGCACTTAATGAGCGAGCGAAGCGAGCGAAATTCAGTGCATTTGTAACGAGTACTCAATATTTAAGACTGAATTATAAAGATGCAAAACTTAAAAAAAAAAAAACTGTATGGTATGCCAAAGTAGCACGAATTAGTAAACAAAAACGAACTCGTTTGATGCTTAAGGTAAGGTTTAACTGATTCGAAGTCAAAACAGCAAACGAACACAAATAAACTTTCCTGTAAGGTTTCAGATACTGCAGTGTTGCTGTACTGTTTCGTCCACGTGAAACCTTACTGCTGTATACAACTTTTACACACGTAAATACAATTAAAGTCATGCCTAAACAAAGGAAGAAAAATGTAAAGTTACACATTCGACCACTTTCTTGGCTAAATTTCTTCAGTGTTCTTCAGTCATGACATGTACTTTTCGTTCATCACCTCACTGATGATACAAATAGCATTTTTCAAGATTTTCAAGCCCTTTTCCAGGCATGGAATTACATTATTGCTTTCCAGGGCATTTCTAGATTTTCAAAGCCTCGCATGAACCTTCAATTACGTGTAGAGCTGTTGTAAACCCTCTAACACGGTTATGTTTTAAGCATTTTCCAGCGATGTCGTGTAGCCAAGTAGAATGAACCAATCATTAACTGAAGTATCGTGTGCAAAAATAAAATTGGTAAAAACGTTTGAATAGAGCAGTAAGGTTTCACGTGGACGAAACAGTACAGCACCACTACAGTATCTGAAACCATACAGGAAAGTTTATTTGTGTTCCTTTGCTGTTTTGACTTCGGATCAGTTAAACCTTACCTTAAGCATCAAACGAGTTCGTTTTTGTTTACTAATCAGTCTATGCCTTGTGGCTGGTTGCTGATTGGCATTGTTCCCTGACTATAATGTTTAAAACATGTCTGCGGCCTTGCAGTGCTGGAAACACCGGTTCTCGTCAGATCCCCGAAGTTAAGCAGCATTGGGCTGGATTGATACTTGGGTGGGTGACCGCCTGGGAATCTGGCTGTTGCAGACATAGGGCCTTAGGGCTTCGGGCAGATGACCAGGAGTGGTTAACGCTCGTTAAACCCTTTAACCCTTTATGTTTAAAACAATGTAAAACAATAAAACTGATCGTCGAGGATCTCGTACGGGACCGTTCAAGTATTAAGTCATCAAGAAGGGGGAAAGGGGTGGCCAGTTGATAACGTAAGCACCGCTACCCCCCAGTAAAACAGCATTTTAAAGTGGGGAAATACGAAAAAAAGATCCTCAGAAAACTGGGGATATACAGGGAAAACACCACTTTTAGCAGGGGTGGGTAAGGAATGGCTCCAGTAATTGAAAAAGTGGTCTGTTTGAGGATGAAGGAGAACGAAATTTCTGGATCACGTTTAAGATTTTAGGTAGATGCAGTAGTTTTTTTTTCTGAAACTATGGCAGAACAACAACAACAACAAGTGTACAGTTTTACAAAATTTACGTAAGGCTCCCTACTTTAACTCTTGCACAAATTTCATAACTCTTGTATAGGAACGGTAATATTAATTGTTTTAGTTTTGCTTGAGAGAGAACTTTAATCATCATCATATAAAACAAATACGAACTCGTTTGATGCTTAAGGTAAGGTCTAAATGATCTGAAATCGAAACAACAAAGGAAAACAAACAAACTATCCTGTAAGGTTACTGTAGTGTTTTCTAATTCCTGCTACTTTGGCACACCATGCAGTTTAGATTGGCTTGTTTTAATGTTTTGTATCTTTATCAATTAAGGTTGGCACAAATCAATACGGAAACAATCTAGACACAACCTAGTGTTTCGTTGCCAAGTGGAAAAGTGGCCTTAGCAGACTGTGTCTTTTAACTGTAACGACCTTAAACCTGATTTTAGCCTACTGGTGCAAATTCTGCATGCGGTAGCAATGTTTGAAAATCGTTGGAATCAGG
Source organism: Lithobius niger (assembly GCA_023313725.1). Lineage (NCBI taxonomy): Eukaryota > Metazoa > Arthropoda > Chilopoda > Lithobiomorpha > Lithobiidae > Lithobius > Lithobius niger. Next base: position 16,694 of record JAHWFP010201638.1, on the reverse strand, counting down.
TATCACGGGTCCAGTAAAGAAGAAAACTTCAACATTAAAGTGTGGGAACGTGTCCTTTATGGAGAAAAAGTACCCTCAATAACATTGGTTTGAGTTACTGGCTAGCTAAGGATAGGGCTCCCATGTTAATTCTCATAGGGTATAAAGACACGTCTACAGCTCATTAGGGAAAGTTCACACATCTCAGTTTTTGCACACAGGTAAAGAGTAGTACGGGGAAGTGCCTTTTTCTAAAATGGGGGTTGCAGCTAGAGGCTCTGAAATGGCGCGTAAATGCAAAATTTTTGTTGTGACCATTATATGTATTGTCATCCAACAATCTATTATAATACGCTAAAGTGTTATTACGCGCATTGTTTCAATATTTAATTGTCAGAATACACTGTTGCTGCAAAGAGACGGAAGTGTCGTTGTATTGTTGTCATGAAATGTTGCCGTAATATGGTACTAGACACAGGGCGTACGGCTTCGGTGTTTTGATGTGTTGATATCACTCCGTTGAAGGGCCGAACCATTCGGAACTTGGCGGCCCTTTTTACCAGTTTTGGTTTTCTATATGATATAATAAACGGCTCACAAAAAAAAAAACAAATTCCACTAAGAGAGCGGGAGTCTTTGTATAGGTTATCAGCCACATTTCCGAGGAGTGAGATACAACAATGTCGACAATGGAGCCGTTGTTGTATTTCTCCGAGGAAAATGGCTGATAACCTATTTATCACCCAATTTCACAATCTCAGTCCGACAACAATAGTATGGCACGCACACAACAAAGCATGAATCGCGCTGATGTTCTTTTGGTCAGAAAGATCGACAATGCGACAAAGATGTCATTGTTGGCGCCCTTTCTTTGGTTGAATATCACTACTTTCAAAGTACTCTCACTACTTGGCGGCTTTTCTTTTACCAGTTTTATTTCTGGGTGGATCCTTCAATGTTCAGTCTACGTTTTGCAGGTGGCGTTTGCTGATTGGCATTGTAGCATAATAACAGTGTTTAAAACAATGTAAAGCACTCAATCTGGTCGTTTCGAGCTCCCTAAGCCCTGAACCATTTGGCCACTTAAAATGCCTTATGGAAAGGGCACATCTACAGAGCAGTACCTGTAAAATGAGCTAAGAACCAGCTTTACAGGACAAATAGTTTGATCTGTAGAGAGCATATAGTAACGTATCGTGCCAACAAGAACAACAATCCAAAAACGAAAATCACGATTCCAGAACAAATCAAGGTCTCCGGCGTGACAAATCGGATGTTAATAAGAGTTCGGACACATGTTCACCAAGTCCAACATAGCTTATATACTAATTTTTAGCGGAAAATATTGAAAGACACTAGAGAAGTTCAGCATCGAAATTTCGGCTTCGGTTGAGGTCAAACCTTACAATAAAGACTACCGCCTCTACTACTACTCAACACTAGCTGGATCCGAGCATGCTGCATGGTGGACTGAGTCTCCAGGTCTTAGCCCTTCCCGGTGTTTCCTCTTCTTGTTGGGTAAGTAAATCGCGTTTGCAATATTTCATTGTTTGTGTGATCCTTTATTTTTACTCGTCCACAACGCGACCTGGTGTGATCCTGACCTATCATCCTCCGTGCATATGAATATCTCGTCTGATGTGATTGTTAACGGGACTTACCCCCTCTTTGTTCCTCTTCCTCCCTTCCTACTTTTGCTCCCTTTCCCCTCGCTTGTCTTTTTCCCTGTTCTTCCCCCTCTTCTCCCCTCCTCTTGCTTTTATCCCCCTCTTCTTCCCTCCCTTCTCTTGCCACAACCCTCCCATGTTTCTTTAATGGGGCAATGTTAACAGGACATGTCTGCCAAGGTTTGGGAAGTATTCCTTCCTCTTTTCCCCTCCCGTCGTCTCCCCTCTCCTACCGTCTCTCTCATCATCCCTCTCCTCCCTCTTCCCACAACCCTCCCTTGTTTGTTCAAGGGGACAACGTTAACAGGATTTACCGCCTCTTCATCCCTCCCTCTCCCCTTACTACTTATAGCCCGCAGACAATGCCACATTCACCCTGCTAGGTACAGTTTGTACTACTGTTTTCACACGTAATAATTCGTCGCGGGTCAGCCCTGGGCTGGAGCCAGCCCGAGCCAGCCCTGGCCAGCCCTAATGCCCGCTCCGGACGCGCTTTGATTTCACACGTAATAAATGCTTGAGAGCCGACCCGCGCTCTTGCTGGAGCTCCGTCAGTCAGCAAGATGGATAAGAGCAGTGAATCGGCTTCACTTCTTATATTACGTGTTTTGAGGAGAAGCGCGACATTAATGTCAAACTGACGTCGATAAAATGTTTGATCGTAATAGCCAAGAATTGATAAAAGAAAAACTATAATATAGGGGAAAAAAACCACGGTAAATAAAAGCCAAAGATTACAAAAGTCGTTTCTTGAGAAACTCCATACCCTGCCTGGTAATTTTCGAGCCAAGACAATTACCACCTACGTACCAATATATACAAAACGAAAAACCCACCAAACCATTTTTGTGTGTTTTAACTCCCCTCCCCAATCCGGCTTTTTTCCGTAGACTTTATCGTCTTTTCTCCGTGTTTTTTTTTTTTAACTTTGATCTTGTACCACGATCAACAGGCTATAAATCCTTTTTTCTTTTTTTTGTACTTTGTGTTATTGGTAACACCTTTCCATGATACCAAATCTCTTTCCGTTAATTTGGCAAATACTATAATGTAACAGTTGGTTCTCGATTTTATTTCTTGCGGTATTAAAATGTAGGCTATTGTTTTTATTTCAATACGGGTGTGAAACTCACTTCTGTTGCCCTTTGGATACCAATACTGACGCACCCATAGTTAAATCTTGGCGGTGTGGTTCGGCGATTGTAGTTCCAAGATTGACGGTTCGAATCCTTGGTTGGGGCAGTTTAACGTTCCAGAACAGCAAAATGGATATGGTTCGTATCACTTTATTTTGACATATTATTTTCTCTTTAGTACTTCATTCTGGAACAGTTTATTATTTCAACAAAACTTCGCACTCTGGAACATGGCTCTTTGATGTAGGTTTGTTTTTAGTTCAGATGACTTGTATAATTTTGCTCAAAATTAAAAAATTAAAAACTGCCGTTAATTTCTAATCTTTATTTTTCCTACAGTTCTTCCTCTCCCACGTGTTTTTCAATCTGCGTGATAATGAGTATTTAATTTAGATTGACAAATAACTATTTCTTTTTTAGTGTTCCCGTTTTCTTTTGTTTGTTGACATATAGTGGGCTGCACTGCAAAGTTACGAGCGCGGGAGGGCTCGCTTCGAATTTCACACGTTAAAAATGAGGCGCGCTGGCCAGGGCCAGCCAGGGCTGGCCTCGGCTGGATAGGCGGGCCAGGCGGGCGCGCGTCAGCCCTGGCTAGCTCGTTTTAGCCCAGAAAACATTATTACGTGTGAAATCCGCCGTCGCGGGTCAGCCAGGGCTGGCACCCAAACATTATAACGTGTGAAATCAGTATAAAGTTAGCAATGGTTCGCGACGTGCATCGCAATTGTAGCCAAGTTTAAAGAGCTTGTTGTACGTGTCTCCAGTAATAGGTTTTCACTTTGTTATTTTGTTTTGCCGCAATGAATATTACATTAGAAAACAAAAACGAACTCGTTTGATGCTTAATCAGGGTTTGGTCAGGTTTAACAGATCCGAAGTCAAAACAGCAAATGAACACAAATAAATTGTCGTGTAAGGTTTTAGGTACTGTGGTGTTGCTGTACTGTTTAGTCCACGTGAATCCTTACAGCTGTATCGAAATGTTTTTACTATATTAATTTTTGCACATGATATATGAGCTAATGATTGGTGCATTCTACTTGGCTAAATGACGTCGCTGGAAAATGTTAAAAAAACTAATCGACTTAGTGCGCTTAGCTCAGCTGTACAGTTAATTCAGGGTTCGTACGATCCTTGCAAACCTGGAAATGTCCAGGAATGTAATAATGAAATTCCATGCCTGGAAAATTTCTTTAAAATCTGGAAAAATGATATACGTATCATCAGTAGGTATGCAGTTCCTGAACCCCTACAGGAAAATTTATTTGTGTTCCTTTGCAGTTTTGACTTCGGATCTGTTAAACCTTTACCTTAGGCATCGAACGAGCTGTTTTTCGTTTTTAATTCATGGTACTTTGGCGCACCATGCAGTTTAAATTTGCTTGCCTTGCTTTTTAATTTTTTGTATCTTCGTTAATTACGATTTTCTGGAAACAAACCCTTTAATCTACGTATTGCAGCTGGCGTTTTCTGATTGGCATTATTGCATGATAATAACAATGTTTAAAACAATGTAAAACAATCAATCTGGTCGTTTAGAGTTCCGTTTAGGGCGACGGATTGTGGCCCCAACAAAATTTCATTTCTCTGTAACCCCTGAACACCTGACTAATTAGAAAATGCCTTATGGAAAGGGAACATCTACGGAGCAATACCTGTAAAATGAGCTAATAACCAACCAACTTTATAGGACAAATAGTTTAATCTGTAGAGAGCGTATCAGAAAGGTGTCGTGCCAAGAACTACAACAAGCCAAAAACCAATTTCATGGTTTCAGTTCAGCTCTAGATCTTGGATTTCTTCGGCGGATTTTTATAAATGTTGGTACTTGTTGATCAAGTCCAACAAAGCTTACATAGCAAATTTAATCAAAAAATATTCACAAATGACGGAGATATTAAGAGTCAAAATTTTGGCTTTAGCATGAGAGGTTGAGGTAAAACCTTATAGAAAAGGCTGCCGCGTTTACTAATCAAGACACACGCTAATGTGTCGCCCGTCAAGATAAAACTATAACATCCAGATAAAATATATATGAACATGGCAGCCACTAGACACGTCGTGTCTTTACAGCAAAGGCAGTTAGGCTGATTTCAGCCATCTAAGGATAAATAACAATGCGACAGAAAAGGCTGAAACTTGTTAGATTGGGAGACTTTGGTCGCCTGAGAACATAAAAGTCACTGTTAGTGACACAGCTTAACGTTTTCTTGGTGAAAAAACGACGTGAATAACGTTGATATTTGCCTAATTACTTAACTACTGGCTACTAGTAACGCTTTTTTTGTATCATGAAAATACATTCTTCCATGCAGTAAATAAAGTTGGTTTTTAGCTCATTTTGTAGGTATTGCTACGGAGATGTGCCCTTTTCATATGGACCTTTCTAATTGGTCAAGTGGTTGCGGGGTTAGGGGGGTCCAAACGACCAAATTGATTGTTTTACATTGTTTTAAACATTGTTATTATGCAACAATGCCAAACTGAAAATTAAATAAATCTGTGCGTTTGCAAGGAGATACTTCAGTACTAATAAGAGATCCTTATTATTTGAAAAAAGATGACTTTGTCCTTAAAATCTAACGAGAGCCAACAACAACAAAAATGGACTAGAAAACTAGATTAGTGTTTCCATCTCATACTTGCTAAAAAAAAAAATGAATTTCATCGATTTGGACCAAAAATTTCTGATATCTACCCCAAAACAAAACTTATTAAGGATTCCCGCCAAGTTTTTCGGCCGTGGGAAGTCGTGATCTCAAACGCCAAGCTCTTTCGCCAAGCTAATCCCACCGACTAAGACTTCTAACGTTAAATGAAATAACTGAAAATTGCGCAGTAAGCAATTTTCATATATTTTATTTACCTTCGAACTATTACTCGGTGGGATTAGCTTGGCGAAAGAGCTTGGCGTTTGATATCACCACTTCACACGGCCGAAAAGCTTGGCGGGAATCCTTAACAAGTTTTGTTCTGGGGTAGATTAGTAGATACTCAGCGAAACATTATCTGCAACAATTGAGTGCAATGCACCAAATATCAACAATAGATTTATTGTTGCTACTTCCTCCTCGACTTGCCCTAGTCTCTCGGAGGATTGTATTCAGAGCCCTGGCCCGAAGCCGCACGCTCTTCAACTTCAATAATTTTCACACTTCATTGTAAGTTCATTGGAAGAAAGTCATTATTTAACTCCTGCATAGTTGTTGCATAGGATGGGGTGGAGGTCGTCTCCTCTGTGTAGCTGCGGAGAGGTGGATGAATCTGTTGCCCATTTCTTGTTGGATTGTAAGCGCTGGGCTCAGTTCAGGCACATTGCCCTGAGGGCTGGTGCTACTCTGCCAGTGGTGTTAGGTGTCCCTACAGGGGTCGGGAATGCTAGGAACAATTTCCGGGCGGTTCTGAAGTTCTGCGCAGTGACCGGTCGTTTTGATGGTTAACGGAGTTGAATTGAGTTAATTTTGGGGGTGTTGTTGGCTGGCTTGTTACTTTCTTTGTGTAGTTTTTAAGTTAGTTTTTAAGTTAGTTTTTAGCACTTTAGATGGAGTGAGTGGCTTCCAGGCCGTGTAAACTCCTGTAGGGTAAATAAATAAATAAATAGTTGTTGCATGGCCAGTATCATAGGGCCTTAGGGTTTCGGGCAGTTGACCAGGAGTGGTTAACGCTCGTTAAACCCTTTGAACCCTTTGAGTAGCTTTGGTACTTTATCTGAAACCAGAGTTGAGCGTATTTCACGATGATGAGGATAAATACCAATGCGGCGAAACAGCTTAAAAATTGTTGGAAATGGGCGGTCTTTGTGCCCTGACAAGTAATAGTTGTATTTCAATCAAGAGCACAAACTGTATCAAGGTGATAAAAAGTGCGTGAAGATCGTTGATTTCAGCGGACTACTGACTACTGACTACTATATACTGACTAGTGACTACTGACTAATTCCGCTCATATAAAATAAATTATGCGACAGATACGAATGAAATTTGGTATTCAGCACTCTTTTAATTCCAATACGTGCCTTTTAAGGTTTGACGTTTGGGGAGGCATTAATTAAAAAGGTTGCAATCATTTGTAATACTATTTTTCTGTATGTTGGCAAAACGCCATCGGTGATCAAAATAAGCATTACTCGTTATTAGTGTTAACGAGTAATAATGCAAACGGACTGTCAGATATAATCGGCAACACAACATTGTTGATAAAATGCACGCGCATGAATGCATGGCTTCGGGCTACTAAGCTCTTAATAAATCCGCTGTCCGTACTACTTATTGTTGATGGTTAAATGGAAATCAGTAAACGCTTTAATTTATATGATTGAAGTCCTCACTCCAGCGAAACTTTAAAAAAAATAATAAGATCTCCGTTCGTATTCAATATTTTTCGACCAAACTTGGCAAGATAGTAGATAAATGGGCAGTGGCAAAAATAAGATGCCACAAAAATACTACAAAAGAAGTAATATCTAACACAAAACCCACAAGGGTGAAAGAACTCGCCAAGTTTCAGCCAATCAAAGTAATGATAGCAGAGCCAAAAATGCTTCCACCAAGTTATTACATTAGTTGCCAAGCTAATCCCACCTACTATTACCTCACACTTTAAATCAAAAACTTGACCATTGCTACCGATAGTAGCAATGATCAGGTTTTTGATTTAGCCTTTGATCTAATACTCGGTGGGATTAGCTTGGCAACTAATGTAGTAACTTGGTGGCAGCCTTTTTTGGCTCTGATATCACTACTTTGATTGGCTGAAACTTGGCGGGTTCTTTCACCCTTGCGAGTTTTGTGTTAGATTATTATAAACTCTAAGTACAAGCTAAAACTGTGGACTGTGGTCTCTGGGATAGGAAATTTATTGTCAGAGCTGTGGTCTCTGGGCCATAACACTGTAATAATTGAGAGTTTCTCCTCGTCTTGCCGCGATCTCCTGCCCTGTCATTACAATGTAGAATTCTAAAAAAAAAAAAATAAAAATATAAAAAAAAAATGATATACAGCAATAGAGATTACGGCATGATTTATGAATTCCATTCTTGCTCGCTATAAGCTGCAATTTCGTCTGAAGATAGATTCTACTTTGCCTCTACCAAGCAGTAATGAAAGAGTCAACAATGAGAAAGGAGGAATGGGCTGTTAAGAAAATCGTTCGGTCAGCGAGCCTAATTTGCCTTTAAAGTTTACAGATGCTGGAAAAACTGGAAGATGCGTGAGCAAAATAATCCCGTTACTGGAATAGACTTGAATTTTTATTTTCGTGCTGGAAGATACTGTAATTTCCATTAACATTAAATTGACGTTTTCCCCTTCAAAGTGTTCCTGAAATATTTTGTAAAGGATTGAAATTTCGCGTTATGGTTGACTTAAAACTTTCTTTTTAACCTTTTTTGAAATTTTTGTTTTAAATAAAATAAGAATAATAAATAAAATAAAATGTTCCACGCAATGGTAGATGGAAGACGGAAGGGTGGTGAGCCACTTACACCGCTCCGTGAGGCTTACAGTGAACACATTAATTCATTAATGGACGTTTCAGAAAATCACCTAATGGTTCTGCACGCAACTTGTGACGAAAAGATGCCACAGAAACAGCATTTACAGTTTCATCCCCCAGGGCATTCCAAATCTTCGCCACGCGCACAGAAAAGAAATGTTTTCGACAATCCAGTCTTGAGCCAGGAATTGATAGTTTCCAGCAATAACCGCGTGTCCGATTGATACTCGGGGAAAAGCCAAAAAACGGAAGATGGACGCCAGTTTGCTGATGTAAAATTTGGTAGGTAAGGACGAGATCAAACTTAATCCTACGCAGTTCCAACAATTCCAGCCCAAGGATGCTTAAGCGGTCCTTATACGGGACATCACGAAGGCCAGGAAGTCTCTTCGTGAAGCGCCTCTGCATTGCCTCGATACGATCAATGTCACCAACAAGATGTGGCGACCACACCGGGGTGGCGTATTCCAGAAGTGGCAGGGCAAAAGCCTTGAATGCCCAAGCCCTGATAGAATTATTACTAAGTTTAAAACAAGAGCCAACCTGCGGTAGGCAGATGTATACAAATCCTTTGGCAATTCACAGAAAATTTAAGATCGTGTGAAAACCAAACTCCCAGGTCTTTTACTTCATCAAGCAAGGGGAGAGGAACCTCGTCCAACGAATAGTGGCAATTAATCCGCGTGGCACCCACGTGGAAAGAGTGGCACTTATGGACCGAAAGGGGAAGCTGACAGCATCTAGACCACCCGTCGACAATTTTAATTTGCGTAACCAGATCGTTGGACAGGTTTGAGTTCATCAGTTCAGTTCCAACCTTAAGGTCGTCAGCGAACTTAAACCCATAAACATCATGATTACCGAACGTAAAGTCATTCAGATAAATCAGAAAGAGAAGAGGGACCAGGACGGAGCACTGAGGGACCCCGCAGGGAACCGATTTCAACGATGATAATGAATTAGCAATTTGATGGACCCGATTTCCAAGAAAAGCAGCAATCCAATACAGTTAACCCGTAATTCCGCTGTTCGTGACCTTAAGCAGAAGTTTCCGATGAGCGACCGAATCGAAGACCTTCTTGAAACCGAAATAGATTATGTCAGATTGAACATCAAAATCTAAAGCACTAGACCAGCGCTCCAGGACAAGCGAAAGCTGGACAAGCTGGTGAGTGGCCGAACGCAATGGCATGAAACCAAACTGGTCATCGAAGATGATCGAATTATCCTTAAAATACATAATAAGTTGACCACGTATAATAGATCCATAAGTTTACACGCGGTACACGTAAGGGAATAGGTCTGTAATTTAGTGGGTCAGAGGATACGCCTTTTTTGAAGACGGGGATGATACAAGCTTGACTCCAAACTTGAGGAAGCTTGCCCTGCGAAAAGGATAGGTCAAAAAGTCTAGCGAGTGGATAACTAACCGTAGGACCTAAGCTCTTAAGGAGAAAACCAGACAACCCATCCGGGCCGATAGATTTGCTTGGATTATGTTTCCTAATGGCTTCAGTTACAGCCAATTGATGGAAGGAAATCGTGGAGCATGAGGAGGTCAACCCAACAGAATTTTGTTGCAGCAATTGTCGGTCGGCGTTATCAAGAATGAAGTTTGAGGCAAAAAGTTCGCTAAACTTCTCCGCCTTGTCACGATTTTCGGTGATGAAACAAGTAACCACCTTAAGTAGAGGAAGGGACCTAGGATTAGCCGTTAAGTTTCGATAATGCTTAAATAATGCTGGCAGATTTCCCACCCGTATAACCTAGCCTAATAAACTAGCCTAAAAACGCGAAACTTGGTTCCCTTAATTTTTTTTTTAGTTGTTTTAAATTCGTAGCATGCGTTACAGGTTGACAGCCACATTATAGTTATTATTACATTTAACCTAGTAAGAGACGCATCTTCAGTTGAAATAATCTGTGTTAGCTACACTATGTTAATTTCAGATTTTAGTGAAAAATATGTAAAAAAAAAATAAAGCCACACATATTGTTAGCATGGATTGATATGACTACACGGATTTAACTACACGATATTCTACATAGCTGACCACCTAGCTTTATCAATGGGGGTAGCTACGGTTATATTTCTTCTACTCTCCGAGATTCGCTACTCTCTTCCAGCTTGAGAGGTTTAGGACGCGTTTATACAACGACTAGCCTTTGCATTCTCGCAGCTAGAATTCAATCGCGATGGCTAAGGTATCGTGGCCATGGTAACATCGTTTCCTGGATTAGCTAAATCCGACGTCGTTTGTATAAATGCCTACAGTCTTACAATCCGTGACAATAAGAAACAGTATTCCTCCTGACGAACTATTTCCCAGTCGCTTCTGAACTGACATTATTGGCTGTTTTTGTTACGAGCTGACAGAGCTAAAACCGCCGCCATGTTGGAATTTCATATGATTTCTGCATTCTAGCTGCGAGAATGTAAACGCGAGTCGTTGCATAAACGCGAGTCGTTGCGTAAACGCTTCCTTATTTCATAAAGGCACCCTCGCATTGAATTTTTATTTCCTAAAATTCCCAAAATTACTGAAGCCGCCATCAAACGTGGAACGTCTATACGCTCTCGTTACTGCGAAGCCAAGCTATAGACGCACAGACACAGTTTACGAAATCGCCCGTTGAAAGCCTGCAAAACTCATTAGCCTTGCTATAAAACTGCAGTAAACTCTTGTAACAAAATCCGGTTAGCAACGTTCATCTGAAACAGTTTTAAACCGACCTCTCGTTCATTGTGATTCTGTCAGATCCAGTTTGCAAGTCGAATTCACAACGCGATGAAGACAGCTGTTCCATTCGTTTTGGCTCTATTTGTTTTATTGGCAATCCAATGCGAAGCTGGGAAATACTTTAATCCCTTAATAAACGTATGTATTTCGTTAATATAAGTGTAATTATTGTAATTGTTGTTGGAACGATCAGGTGTGAATTCTAGCTGAAGCATATTGGTGGAAGTTTTTTGGAGAGGAGGGTTGGTGAGGTGCCTTGCATCTCATCTATTTTTTTAGTAGTTACTAGGAGTTTTCTAGCTTAATATCAAATTCTAGGATAGTCAAAGGTAGAGTGATTCGAGTATTTGTATGGAAGTGGTTCGAGTTTGGCACTTCGGGGTACTCGCTATACATTGGCTTGTAATACCGAAAAGTACCGTTTTTTGAATTTTTAACACTTACAACACTTGCTTATTTAAATTTGGAGTTTTTAATTCTTTTTTTTTTCTGGCTCGCTAACGACGTTCTACGCCTGAAAGAAAACAAAAGACGCAAGTGTTTGTAAATGTTCTTTGACGTTCTACACGACAAACACCAATTATGCGCAAGTATTTATACGAGTTCATTTCTCTTATCTCTGAATATGTACCTCATTAAAGAAACATAAAATACTCAAGTGTTTTTAAGAGTGAATTTTTTTCTCTGAAGACGTTCACATGAGAGGGAAAAATTCCAAATGTCTACATTGTTAAGTTTTTTTGGGTTGTTTTGTTTGTAAGACGTCTAATGTAAGAGAACACGAAAGACAAGTATCCGTACGTGTTCGCTATATTATTTTTATCTCTGAAAACGTTCGACACGAGAGAAACATAAAATACGCGAGCATTTGTAAAAAGTTCGTTGCTTTTATCTCTGAAGACTTTCTACACGAGAGAAAATCAAACGCACATACACTAGTGTGAAGTTTTCTCGTGCGGAGTTCATTTCCATTTTACCCGAAGACGCGCTACACGAGAGAAAATCAAAAACCACAGTGACAGTTCAATTCTTTTATCTGTAGAACCAATATTGAGAGTTGCAAATAAATGAAAATGTTGAAAGCTGATAATAGATAACTTTACGAACGCTTTGCTGTAAACTTTGAATCATAAATTCCTAAATAAAAGATGACAAAGAAGTATACGGATTTAGGACACATAGGAACCAGATAATTAGGCACAGGACACGTAGGCACCCGGACAGTAGAAACTCAGACATATAGAGACATCTGACAAATAGGCATCAAAATAAAAAAAATATCTTGTTTAAAATTGTATTAAATTGCCCTTAAATTCTGCATCGGTTATTTTAAATCCGGGACACTTATTCGTGTGGGACGGCTGGAGGGGAAGGGGGATATCCGCATGTTTTTCGAAATATGTTATGGTGAATTAATGTTCGAAATTATGCAGCCATGCTCGCTGTGGCTAACACATAACTTCAGAGATGCTAGTGTATTACAGTTGCCTACAAATCTTTAGCAGTTTTGAACGCTATGACATTTTACGGCAAACTTTCTTTGCCCCATCCCCTAATTTGAGGGCACTCAAAATTTTAAAAAATCTGGTGCTTATTTGTCCGTGTGCCTATTTGTCCAGTGTTTAAATTGTGGTGCCTATGTGGCCGGTGCCTAATTATTCGGTGACTGTGTGTCTGCATACCGAATTATACAGGGTGGGGCAGAAAGGAAGGGCCACCCCTGGCAATCGCAGATGGTTAATTCTAGGGTAATGAATCTTTACACGGTATATCGGCGAGCGGGGGCGTATTTACAAACCTTACTCCTATTCGGCACCATTGGCAAAATCGCGTGGTCTCATTGGCGTTCTTAGTCACGTGACTCAGAGCAGCTCACCGCGTCGCATGGGCTTCGCTTGGTGGTATTATTGGAACCGTGAGCCATCGTGTGTGCTGCTATTTTAACGTGTGGGTGAACAACTATACATAAAGGCAGTTATAGCTCTTGATTGTCAATGTTTATAGGTTGTGTATTAGAGCTTGGAAAGAAGTCATTTATTTGGTTGTAGGCTGGTTGCCGCAATTTATACCCATTACACATAACACGCCTGCTACACGATAGTATGGTCAACCAAATCGGACAAAATAGGGTGTCGCTAACCTAATTGAAATAAGTCAACAGTGAAAATCATACACTAGAAATAACTAAAGTTGCCGTTATTATTATTTACTACTATTTGTACGTTTATTTATTTTACTCCAATTTGTCTTCAGCTGCCATTAATGTATGTTAGACTAGGCTATAAAATTTATTTCTGATTCAATGCTTAAGTCATATAGGCAAAAAAAAATACGATGTTGTGTATCGTGTTACAGTATATCGAATATAAAACCTCGCAGGCCCTCGGTTAGTTTTATTGCAAAAACAAAACTGATGGTTCACACTATGGTCCATGGTCCACTATGGTCACACTATGCGTCGCATTCCTCAAACCATTGCCTAACTAGCGTATACACGGAAGATCACGTCGGTAACGCTCACACAACAACAAATGGCTGCCCATACATAAACTGCGAGAAGAGCCTGTTCAGCTCTCAGTTTCGAGTCTAAAGCGCTGCCACCGCGCTGTTGACTTCATTTTCAATGTTCATTACAGAAACAAGTTACAGTATGTTGGCAGAATTATGTATAGCTTTTAATGAATACGCTGGTAGTATTGGTTTAATTTCAATCCGCTACTTGCGTCCACACTATGGTTCGGCAAAAGCTTCGGCGGCGACTGATGCATTCGTCGTAGTCTGCTGCGGGTCACGTGATTGAGAGCGCCAATGAGGCGACGCGATTTGCTAATGGTGCCGAATAGGGGTAAGGTTTGTAAATACGCGAGCGGGGAGGGGGGGGGGAACCAATAACCATATATCGATCACTGACCTTGACGCAGATTTTCAAGGTCATCATGATGTTAACTTTTTAGGAAAATTGAAAATAAGCCAACAGCGAAAATCATACACTAGAAATAACGTAGTTCAGTAAGCCACCTTTATGACTTACGTTTCGTCGGAGCCAGTGGAGGATGTGGCCATAGCGATTAAGGTGCTATGCAAGTGATCTGGGGGCGAACTGGGTAGCCGGTTCGAATCCGGGTCATGTCACTCCGACAAAACGTAAGGGCATTAAGGTGGCTTACTGAACTACGTTATTTCTAGTGTATGATTTTCGCTGTTGGCTTATTTTCAATTTTCCTTAATATTATTTCCAGCGATTTATGTCTATTTATGTTAACTTTTTAAACTTGCTTCGTAGAAACCCAGTGTAAAATAAAAACTTGTAGACATTGACAAGGCATGGCCATTAAAAAGAACGGAACGAAATTCGGTACGCTATAGTGTACGAATTTCGGAAATTACAATTACCATGCTGTTTTGCTGACCGAATGGTCTTCCTGCCAAACACGGCGTGTTAGGGCCTTTAGGTATACCACGCATAGGTAGGCAATGGTGTTGGCAGGACACGAAAACCGGCGTAATTCGTTACCATGGTCAGCTTGGAAACAAAATCAGAAATGTTAACCTAAGGGACGGACAACTTTAGTCTTGTTTTCCAGCTAACCATAGTGACTCTAATTATGCCAATTTGCACATCATGCTGTAATTTGCAGTACCATTCTGTCTATACGTGGACCTACAGACCCTTACAAGAGATGTTGAAGGTATTATAAATCTGTAACGGATCGATTCATCAGTTTGTCAGTAACGTTGCTGATTCCAGGCGGTCTAGTAAATAGAAGAAGCTGCAGCCATCGTTAGTACGAAGCGAATAACGTGTTCCAAGTCGTTCAACCACAAACCACGACCATTTAAATAAGTCAGAAATCGTTAATATTATGCAGATCATGGCAGATGAATGATCGATTTGGCCGTTATTAGTTGGTGTGGATACCGATCAAAATGTTAAGCCACCACCATCTTCACTCTAAGCACCAGTGATCGAATGGGTTTGTTTGTTGCTTCCAGGTTGTAAAATTGCTGCCACGTTTGCATCGAGGAGACGTCCTGTATGTTTGCCTAACAAAAAAACCTTCTGAATCCGTGGTCCGTGTTTGTCCTGGGAACGGCATTGTGTACAAGGCTTGTGTTATTTACACCGCTAGTTCCTCAAATATCAATACAAGATCAACAAAGTATTGAATATACACACCGGGTAGCCCAAAAATTTAGAAGCCGTCTGCCATTCCAAATCTACTTATAGAGAAACAACGAAAACGTCCAGGCATACACTAGGCATTGGGAGACATGTTATTCTAGTAATTCCAATGGACTAGCCTAATTTTAAGGTCATCGCGATGTTAACGTTTGGGCTACATGTCGTAGAACGCTCCATAAATTGAAAAGTTTGCAGAAAACCTTCTGCCAACGCTAAAGCAAATAATTAAAAAAAAAAAAAAACGAATGAAATTCGTAGAAGAATCGTAGAGCGAAAAAAGTAGTGGTAAAAACGGCACTACAGTTGTACTCCGGACGCTGGGCGCTCAATCTCATGGTGACCACTGTGTAACATGCCAGTTGTGTACTGCAATGAAGTTTTCACCACTAACTTTTGTCGCCTATAATCCTATGATTCTACTCCAAATTCTATTATGTTTTATGCTTTCGCATGGGCCTGGTTTTGCAACAACTTTCCGATTACACCGCTTTTCTACGTCGTGTAGTTCAAAATTAACATCGTGATGATCTTGTAAGGTATTTCAAATGTCATTCTTACTACCTTCATAACCGCTAAGTGACAGTTTGTATACAGGGTGTAACAGAAATGTATGTCACAAATGAAGGGGCCAGTATCAAGCAGTTAAAACTTATTTTCAGTCGGGTCATAACTATTGAAAGGGGCAGAGAACGGTCCGTCCCACCTGTTCAGTAGCTCTGGGGAACCTCAACAGGGAAAAACCACAATAAATCCTAAACGTTGTTATTGAGCCTTCACCACTTTCGCCTTGGATCTTGGATGTGCACATGTATCTCTGAAAGGAAAAATTTCTCGAAAAGGACGCATTTCTGGATATATGTTCATATGGAATTTTTTCATCAGTTTGTTATGTGGAACATGCTCCTTCATTTGTGACATACATTTCTGTTACACCCTGTATGTGCATTTTTGTGGTTTAACATAAGTGGCATCTGAATGGTGGCTGGCTTTCCCCAGACTTTTAGATCAAACTGTACGTTTCACGCCATGGTTTAAAAAAAAAACATTTCAAGCTTCAATTTCCGATGTTTATTTGTAGCATCCCAGAAAGTTGCTCCAAACTTTAAACTATGCCAGGGAATTTTTGTCAGCCCGTTCTTTCTAGAAAAAAATCTACTTGCAATAAAGACTAGAAACTCAACTTGATCTTGTAACTGCCAAATACAGGATTGTCCTGATAACATAAAACCAAATCAAAACTACTTTTTTTTTATTTCACCGTCCTAGTGACCTAGCTATTGGGTATCAAGGCGGTGCAGGCACTCAGGGGACTCACATTCGACTGGGCCCTTTTGTTGGTCGAATTAGGAAAAGTCTAACTGAATGAGTTAGCACAACCATCTTATGGGTTCCATTTTAGTATTGGCTCAACACAATTTCCATCCGTTTTAAATAAAATGTAAAATAGCAACGAAATATCAAAATAAAATAAAATTACTTCTAAACTATGTTAGGG
>JAHWFP010201580.1:0-16431 GCA_023313725.1 Lithobius niger | reverse complement strand
GCCCCCAGTTCCCAACGTTCCATCACCCAAGCCTTGTCGTTGCTTCGGCTTCTTTGGCAAGACCACACATTTCGACCCCCACCCCTGCTGCCAGAAGCATCGGGAATGTGACGGCATCCAGAAGAAGAGCAAAGTCTGCCTTAGGAAGAAGCAACTACACTCTCGTCAACACTCAATCCGTGCAGCTCAAAAAAATGGCGCTTCGCCATTCTGTATCTTCTCCCAAGTCTTCTCAAAAGGACACTCAACACTCAATGCAACCTCCCCAACAACCTGCTGATCCTGCCGTTCCTGATCCCAGCAATGTGAAGACCTGCTCGCTCCGTTCCTGCTGTTCCCGGTTCCAGTGATGCACCACCACCGACCCATAAACCAGTGCGCATTAAGAAGGCCACGTTGCCTTTTTCTCCCCGGAAATCAACACAACCAAAGCAAGTACGTCTCTCGGTTCCTCCGTCCTCATCATCCCCAACCCGTCCTATCAACAAACCTACATCAGCCCAACACCACTTTTACCAGCTTCACCACCAGCGGTGCCGTTACCATCGGCTACAGTCCTCAAAGAGGCCTTCCTTCGCGGCGTCCATCTCTCAGCCCGAGAACTCGAGAACTTGGATTTTAACATAAGCTTTGTACTTTCCTTCACTGAAAGATTTGCTGCGGAGCTTGCCTCCCTTCGTGCCTCCGCTGCGGCGCTCTCAACCCGTCAAGCCTCTGCCGAAGTTAACAATGACATCCAAGCCGAGAATGTGTTGTTACGAGCAACCAACGAAGCTCACAGCAATGAACTCGAGGTGGTACTAAGAAAATACCATAACTCTTCGTGTGAATTACAACTTACTCAAGAACAACCATCGTTGGGGCTCTCCAATTCCCACTTCCCTCCATGGAGGGCCTACTATTGTGCTCGCTCACGCACGCGTCGGTTACTCAACGCTCCATCAACCGCTCAATTTTGTTCGCCAACAGTTCCTCCCTCCTCTTCACAGGAACCGTCCCCCTCGGTTGCCGAACTACACAATGCCGCTCCTTCACCGTTGCCTTCGCCATTCTTAGACCCTCTGCAACCGCTTCATCACATTTATCTCCAACTTCTGACCCACCACTTTTTTCCTCCGAAGCACGGTTACTTACATGGACTGACGCTGCGACAAACCATGGCGTGCGTGAGCGAGCACAATAGTAGGCCCTCCATGGAGGGAAGTGGGAATTGGAGAGCCCCAACGATGGTTGTTCTTGAGTAAGTTGTAATTCACACGAAGAGTTATGGTATTTTCTTAGTACGATGGCAGTATGTCGATGCACCTAGCTTCGTCCCAGTATTTCATGGCATCGATCTGCACTCTGCCATTCTTTCATGGATCCTCCCTGTTCCCCATGCCATTCAAGGGCCAGGGGAGCGGCTTTTGGCTTTCGCATCTTACAGTAACTAAAATCTTGCCTCACCAACTCTTCCTTTCGGACCCGCAAAGCATCTACTCTGTGCGTCTCTTCATGACCCAAGTGACCCACGGACAATAGTGTCTTCGCCAAATTCTTTCCGCATTACTCTCACTATTTTATCCCTTCCGACCATTCTGCTAATTACGATAGTACGCATCTTTACACAACATAAAAAAACAAGCGGCTACAGTGACTGCCTAGTCGCACCGGTCTTCTGTATAGTTCCTACACTTTGAATGTTGAGGCGCACACCTCTGTCATGCACTACAACAGCTATCTCTATTATACTAATCTAAAAGCAGTAGCCCTCACAATTGCAGGTTAAAAAT
The DNA here is from genome assembly GCA_023313725.1 of Lithobius niger. NCBI lineage: Eukaryota > Metazoa > Arthropoda > Chilopoda > Lithobiomorpha > Lithobiidae > Lithobius > Lithobius niger. The sequence continues at coordinate 14,659 of JAHWFP010201580.1, read as the reverse complement.
GTGTTAGCTTTTAGGCCTGTTTTACATTTTCGGCATAATTGTCAGCTTTTAGGCCTAATTTTAACCAACAGTTTTAATTTCGTAAGTAGCACCTAACGGAGATATGGATTGTATAGTAAGCCTCTTCATTTTTGCAACACGGTGTGCCTTCAGGCACACAGTTACAGTGTTACAACGTAACGCAACGTAGCCTATATAGATCAGTGGTAATAGGGAAGGGACAGGAGAGAAGCTGTAGTTGATAAAGCCAACAGCGACTCGTAGCAACTTGACGTTGCCATGGTAACATGATTTCAGACCCACTTTTCATTTTTTAGGCCTAATTTTAAAAATGCAGTTTTAATTTCATAAGTAGAAGATAGGCCTAATGGAGAATTTGGTTCGACAGTAAGCCTATTCATCCATGCAACAATGCGACGAGACTATTTAAACGAAGCTAAAATCCATTTGTTTTTATTGAGAATTTTTATTTAGCATTTTAATTCGACGATCAAATGTTATTATTTAATTTAGAAATAATGTAATTTAAAAAATTTACAAGTCGAATTTGGTAGTGAGTTCTACATTAAAAACTTCAAAACCCTACTTAAGCGATGTAACATTAATATGTACTCTATGTACTTTGAGAAGAAAGCGAGCGTGGTGGAACGTTTCAACAATACACTGAAAACTCGAATGTGGAAAAGATTCACCGGTCGAGAAAATTATAAATGGGTAGATATTATCGATGAGTTAGTATCCCAGTACAACGACACTGTTCATTCTACTACAAAGCTGAAACCCAGGGAAGTAACCAGGTGGCGCGAATGGTTGTTGAGACGAACAAAACCTAAAAGACTATCTGAAAAACCCAAGTTTGTTGTAGGAGATAAAGTCAGAATTTCTAAAGTCAAAAAAAATCTTTGATAAAGGCTATCTCCAAAATTTTACTAACGAAGTTTTCACGATTCGTAAAGTGCAAAAAAACAGAACCGGTAAATTATCTTTTTAAAAAATGAATCGGGCGAACCCATTCTTGGAGGCTTCTACGAACTGGAAAGTTAAAAAACTCGAGTTCCGGATTTATTTTTAGTAGAAAAACTACTACATAGGAAGAAAGGAAAAGATGGGAAAATGTATACTTCGTTAAGTGGAAGGGATATGATTCAAAATTTAATAGTTGGACAGATAACATTAGCGGTTCATCCTCCTAATATAATTTATCATCCAGGATTACTGATTCAAGTCCTTTACTGGGTTACTCTGCGCGACGCTATGTCTGATAGTGAGGTGGTTAGTAGAGCGAGTAATACACGAGGAGAAGATGGTAAAATGCATTATTTTTTGTCAAGGTTCTAAGTACAATGGACCACATTAGCAGTTTATTCTCATCTCATAAATTTTCTTCTTTTAGCAGTAGCCATTTTCCCAAACCTATCTTTTCTCTGTTCAGCAGTTTCTGTCACACATTTCTTGCGAAAAGCAGCGGCCATTTTCCCCAACCTAGCTTTTCTCTGTTCGACAGTTTCTGTCGGACGTTTCTTAGCGATACCGACGGTCATTTTCTCCAACCTAGCTTTTCTCTGTTCTACAGCTGCTGTCGCACATTTCTTACGAAAAGCAGCGACTCTTTTCCTCTTATTAGCCACTATTTTTTCTTCTTCGCTTCGTTTTGGTATTTCACCGATCGATGCTTCTTCCCCCTCATCTTTCACCAGCGAAGCTTGCTCTTCAGCTTCTTCATCCTCCATCGGATCGATTATACCGTCTATAAAATCGTGCGCTATACATGTTCTGTACTGCCCGTGCGCTAACGTATTTATTCCGTCGTCCAACACGAATCTCTTATCGTCGTAGGGAGATATGGATGATTTTGAAATTTCAACCGTGGTGAGCTGAGAAGTTGTTCTCATCCACATCGCTTTCGACGATGTTTTAGAAAATAGTGCTTTTTTATAGTCTTCGTGACTGAGACTTTTTTGGATAAGCGCTTTACTAATCCCTTTAGCCTTTCTAATGCTGTCTTGCCCAAATAAAAACGAGTACATTTTTGCTTTCAAACCTACAAATTCTTTCACCGGGATGCCTGCCGTCTCATCTTTCATTTTCCCCAGGACTTGTTTGTTTTTAACGCTGTACGTAGGATGTGATGGATCATAATTGCTGGTGTCGAATCTATCTAGCTCAATTCCTATATCTCGCTAAAAATCATCAGTCTCCACCTCGTAGAACAGACTGTCGATGTCTGTGAAAAGTAAATGCGCTCGGTCTCCAAATTTTTTATGCATGAACTCGTAGGAAAATTCAAACATTGTGAGTTTGGAAAGTTCGAGGATGCAGACACCGGAGTAAGTGTAAGTCGCACTTGATGTTACGAAGTCACAAGTTTACTTGTACGAGATTTTCATTGAGGATCTTGAACGAATCCGCGTGTGGCAGAGTGCTGTACTATACAGATTTTTTTGGATCATCGGACAACTTCACGGATAAACTCCCTGATTTGTTTTCCATTGTTTTTCCAAATACCAAATTATTTTTCAGTTTGAAAAAAATCTTTTTCAAACGTCATCGTTGGGAGTTGACGCTTCTCGGTGTTAAATTCTATGCAAGATTTTAGCCATTACTTCTGATGAAATTTTAGAATTCTGTGAATACCTTTCAAAATTAAACCATGCTTCAAGTAAAAATGTAAATTTCTGTAATGAACTATATAGTTTTTCTTCGGGAGCAGGTTATTCATCAGTTTGGAAGTAGAAACGATCTTCTTGTTTCCTGCCATTTCTTTCATGAAGGGGGATACAAGTTTTGGCATTATTTTAAACCTTTCTGGCGCTAAGGATAATCGTTGTGATTGTCATGTAGCTCGGATGGATAGTCCAAGTCCACTTCCAATATATAACTATACTCCGAATCTTTTTCAACCGATACCAAGCAAAACTCGAGAATTTCTTTCCTCGTCAGCCAGTAAATTGATCGTACGGAAGGAATTCCGTCATGACTAGTCCATATAAGTTGTTGACATCCAAATCTACTAGATACAGACTAGGTAGATTCTCGTCATATGTCTCTGGTAGGTATTTGTTATTGGCGATTGAGTGCCGTTTCGACACGAAAGTTGTTCCACCAAGTTATAAAGTTATAAAGTCTTCAAGTTATAAAGTTTTGCTTTCCTCCATGCGTAAACAGTTCTAGTTCGGCTTTGGTTTTCTCAATGTGGCTGCCCAACTAAATCCTGGTGTGGACACGTAGTAGCAAGGATCTACGCCATCATTGAGCAAGCAAGTTTCCCTGAAAGTGAGAAAAATGTCTGCTGTAAGATACACGTCGATCATCTGATAATATTTAAAAACCTTCTTTGAAAGATGGCCTTCCAGTTTTGGAGCAGTTGGGCGGGGCTATATGCGCCGTATCAGAAGACTATTAGCGTGAAGTTACCCATATGGTATTAGTGTGATGTTGCTCATATGATATTAGCGTGAAGTTGCTCATATGGTATTAGTGTGATATGGCTCATATGCTGTTAGCGTGAATTTGCTCATATGACATTAGCGTGAAGTTGCTCATAGGATATTAATGTTAAGTTGCTAACAGGACATTAGCGTGAAATTGCTCATATGGTATTAGCGTGAAGTTGCTCATATAACATTAGCGTGAAGTTGCTCATATGACACTAGCGTAAAGTTGCTCATATGGGATTCACATGAAGTTGCTCATATGGCATTAGCGTGAAATTGCTCATATGGCATTACCGTGAAATAATAATAAGAAATAATAAATAATAATAAATAATAATAATATTTGTTGCAATAGCAACGGGTCTGGCAAGGACTGGGGAGTCACTAACAGCCAGCCACAATTACATATAAATACAGTGTACATAATACAGCCAAGGAATTACGATGGTAAGGGGATTGGGGACACGAATGCCTTACCACCAAAGTTAGACCTGCCAGGGACTCAAAGGCCCTCGATGGCATCGTCAAACGTGCAGGACATGGGAAAGGTGTGAAAAGTGTTAAAAGGCCCAAAATGATGCTGTACAATTAAAAAGTATAAACAGTGCTAAAAAATGTTATGCTACGGTGAATATAAAAACTAAAGCACCCAGATAATGGGATTTGTCATCACTTAAAAAAACAAAATATATATATATATATATATATATAAATCAAAGGCCAACCTGATAGAATAGGGTGGCTGGACTACCACAAGCTGCCTACAATGGTATATTTTAAAAAGACGGAATGGCTTGGAACCACCAACACATTTCTCAAAGGGAAGAATGGTGGGGAGGGGGGAGGCTTGCTGGTGAGAAAAAAAAACCATTAGGTGTCCTGGGAGGAATGCTGCAGTGGTAACTTTCTGGCAGTGTAAGGATGGTTTTAAATTCGTAGTGAACCAAATTCCTAGGTCCCTAACCTCTTCAGTTTGGGGTAAGGTCTCCTGATCAAGGAAGTACTGGGGGCACTTATTTGCAGTTCCCACATGAAATGAGGAACATTTTTGGTTCGACATTTTGAGCTGCCACCTTCGGGACCACGCAACAACACCGTGAATCTGGGCATCCAATTCGGGTGACGGGAGAGAAGATAAATTTTCGGCTCCGATCTTCAGGTCGTCTGCGAACTTCCATCCGAAGGTACAAGCATCTCCTGTCCTAAGATCATTTATGTAGATTACAAAAGGATGGGTCCGAGAATTAAACCCTGCGGTACTCCACAGGGGACAGTTTTCCATTGGGAACCCACATCCTCAACCATCACCTTCTGTGTGCAGTCTGCAAGAAAAGCTGCAAGCCAGTTTTTTTAGGTTAACTTCAATACCACAGCTACTAATTTTAAGAAGAAGTTTTCTATGAACAACCGACACAAAAGCCTTTGTAAAATCGAAATAAGTGACATCCAGGGGGGCCTCAATATCCAATGCGAAGGTCCATCTCTCCAAAACCGCCAGCAGCTGGTGGGTCGCGGATCTGTTCAGAAGGAACCCAAATTGATCGTCACTAATAACTTGATGTTCATTAAAGAAATTTTAAATCTTGTCCCGTATGATCGATTCCATGAGTTACATGCCACACATGTGAGGGCAATTGGTTGATAGTTGCATGGATCAGAGGGAGACCCTTTTTTTAGAATCGGTATTACGTTTGCCCTGCTCCACATGCTGGGGAGCTTTTTTGAAGAAAGGAAAAAGAGAAGATTATAGATAGGGGTATGGAATTATATTTCCCAGTTGTTTTAATAGGTGTGCCGAAAACCCGTCAGGTCCGCAAGACTTGCTAGGTTTCAATTTTTTTATTGCATTAGACACCAGATGTTCCGTCAAAATCACCTGGGTGCATGATGGTTGGGAGTCCACAAGCTGTTTATCTGGTAGATTAGGATTTCCATCGTCGAGTATGGTGTCTGACGCAAAGGCATCACAGAAGATTTCCGCCTTCTCTACTTTATCTTCGACGAAATGTGTACCCATTTTGAGAGGCGGGAGGGTTCTGGAGCAGGAATTTCGGCTACGGTACAGTTTAAAAAGGGCAGAATGGCTGCCCTCGCGAATTGCTGCCTCCTCCCTCTCCCGATGCCAGACTCTACCATCTGAGAATACAGCTTGCGTGAGTTATTATATGCAACAACGATGTAGGACAAGGGTTTGCCTTGTGACTTTTCCAGAGTTTCAGCTTTTTACTACGCTGCTTTAAAATATGGTGTGGAAAGTTGCTCATAGGGTATTAGCGTGGAGTTGCTCATAGGCTATTAGCGTGGAGTTGCTCATATGATATTAGCGTGGAGTTGCTCATACGGCATTAACGTGAAGTTACTCATATGACATTAGCATGAATTGCTCAAATGACATTAGCGCGAAGTTGCTCATATGACATTACCGTGAAGTTGTTCATATGGTATTAGCGTGAAGTTGCTGAAATGATATGGTGCATGTAGCCCTGCCCAACTGCACCAAGGCTGGGAGGCCGTGTGTTCAAGTCCAGAACTACATCTGGACTGAATTTCCTCGAATTTTGTTTGACACTTAACTCACTGGGCTGACCGTAACGGTTATGGGTGTAAACTTACAAAAATGGACTTTAAAATCAACTATAACTCTCAATACATCAGAGTTTGGTTCAAAACACTCTCCAGTAATAATGACAGTTGATTGTTTAAAGGTTTTTCGATATCACCTAAACTCACCGCATCACTAAGACTAATATCCTTAATATCACACAAAGCACAAACTTAGTACAAATCCCAGGAGTGATGTCATAACCGGAAGTGACATCATAACAGGAAGTAACGTCGTACAGGAAGTGATGTCACAAGTCCCCACCATAAGCCCTGCCCACTATAAGCTCCGCCCACCAGAAGCCCCACCCACCATAAGCCCCGCCCACTAGAAGCCCCGCCTACTGGAAGTGACGTGATAGCCACTTTCATCATGTGACAGGAACGATGACGTTATTACCACCACTGTGACGTCATGTGGGGCATCACAGAGGTATCAAAAAGATGCAAAAAGGTATCAAAAAGCATCCTCCTCCAGATTAACAAAAACGAAAAAGTGGGGGTAATGACAACACTTCCCTTCCCGTTCCAGATAGACGAAAAAAGTAACAAAAGACACTTTCCCACCATCCTCCAGATCCACGAAAACGAAAAAAGGTAGTAAAAGGTACTTTTCTACCCTCCTCCAGATTGACGAAAACCGGAAGTGACGTCATTACCCCCACTTTTCATCATGTGACCGGAAGTGCGTCATTACCCTCAGTTTGATCACGTGACCGAAAGTGGTATCATAGGATGTAGCAAAAAGTACTTTTCCACCCTCCTCCAGATTGACAAAAGCTGGAAAAAAGGTAGTAAAAAGTACTTTTCCACCGATTTCCACCCTCCTCCAGACTGAGGAAAAACAGAAGTGACGCCATTAACCCCCACTTTTTATCACATGAGCGGAAGTGCACCGTTACCCCCACTTTTACCACGTTACCGGAAGTGGGGGTATATAGCTGACTTAATATCGAATTCTACCTTACTGATGTCTTTATGCTTAACTTTGTCGCTTGCTTCCTGGTGCGCATGGCACACCAACTATGCACTCAATAATTAAGGAGGCATGTGGTTTGTTTGTTGTGTAAAAGTAAATTTACTTAAGTCTTCCTTCGCCTGTTGAATGTAAGGGCTAGACAGAACTAGATATCGGCAAATGGCTATAGATGCAGCAGCTTGTCATTTGGTGACAATGCCTCTTTAACTAAAGCTGTTTGGAAATTCGGATCTTTAGCACTGACAGGAATGGCTCACGGTAAAATAGCTGGCACCCAATTCTTTTTGGCACCCCTTTATTTTTTGGCATTTCCCCACCCGAAGTTAAAAACGTTGAAGTATTTAAAAACATGAGGAAAGTTAAAACGTTTCAAGTAAAAAGGTTGTAAGCTAAACTGAAAGCTAATCAAGGGCAAATTGTAAAAGGTCTTTAAAAGGTCTCAATGAAGATGCCTGCGTAAAATTGTTTAATTAGAACAATTCGATGAAAATTATTTCGTTAAAACTTATATAGAGTTAAAAAAAGTTTTAAAATAATTAAATTTGCACTAAAGCATTTAAAACTGTATATGATTGCGAAAATTAAAAATTATTTAAACTAAACCCTGCAAAATGACAACCATCCAGTGGTTAGAGATGTCAAGGTTGTCATCGGTTCGGTGCCATTGTAGTATGTAGCTTCAGTAGAGTAGAGTGCATGGAATGTACAGATCCTTTTGGCTCTCGTAGTGAGTAAATAAATAAATAAATAAAAAGGTTGTCATTTACTGTAGAAAATAATTGTTGATTAACTCGTTGCTATACTTCTTGGCTAAGTGTCTGTCTGGTCAAAGTGTGATATATGTATCATTTTACGGCTTACTATTCTGCTTAAAATGGCAAAACAGATTTTAATGCCAGACAAATTACTTTTGTGACAGAATTTCCTGTTTTTCAATTGAACGCAGAATGTTGCCGCTACCAGAAAGCGGTTGGGTGTTTAAAAGTTTAATAATTACATTTATCAGTTGTCTTCTGAGCAGTTGACAGAGTGTGACCAGCTGGTGGGGCTAACACTAGCGTAGGCCTACTCTAAATTGATGAAATTTCAGTAGTTTTGTGAACAAATTGTATGGAGTACAAGTGCTACTATTTAATGATTTAATTTAATAAAAACCTCTGAATTTAGTACAGCCTAATTTAAAATTAATGTGACCGTTTAAGGTTTAATCTGTAAAACCCGTCGTTAATTTAACTAGTAAATTAAACTAGCCTTTTGATTGTTGCCCTTGTATAATGAAGGCAAGTTTAAAAGTGGAATTCAGAGGTTGCATAGACTCTCCTTTAGCTCTTGATTGTTTAAGTAATAAATTTGGGTGATGGGGAAACTGATTTATTAATAATAAAGCCTCTCACACAAAAAACTTGGGGAGTTTGACTCCCAAGTGAAGACTTGGTCGGTCTATTTTGAAGGAGTACAATTAAACTTCTCTGCGTACGAAGTGCCTGCAAACAAACAAGTTGAACTGTTATTAACCAGTGTAGGCCCAAAACGTATGGGTTACTATGTAACTTATGTGAGCCTGATGCATCTAAAACCAGAACATTACTGCTGATTAATACCTTGTTGACTAATAATCTCTGCCCAAAGCCTAATTTCTTATGTGAATGAGTAAATTTCCATCGGAGGGAGCAAGTAGTTAGAAATCCATTGCAGATTATATAAATGAACTAAAAACACGTTCATTACATTGTCATTTTGGAACACCAGATAATATTAAGCTAGAAACTTTGCTGAGGGACCAGTTTTTGGCTGGTTTATTTGACGCTTACTCTCTTAAGCACCATCTAGAGCTAGACACCTTCTAACCTTACTTTTGATGAAACATTGCAAGTTTGCTCTCTCGCAGGAACTCGTAGAAAAGAATGTTTCACAATTGCAGGGGTCTCAAACACACGTTGTGCAATTTAAACGTCCTTCTAAGTTTTAAGAAGAATCCTACTGATGTTACATGCTATTGGTGGGGGAAAATGAGCCGCATCAAAGCTGTGTGCAGGTATAGGAAGCACAAATACTCAGCAGTGGGATGGCAGGACGTTTAAGACAGGTCTGCAGGTCTAGCAAACCTGCGGTCAATGTGACGTCCGCATCTCATAATCCCAAAAAGGTAAGAAGGTAAGGTAGGTTGAAAAGAAAAAAATTTACAAATATTCTACGAAAAAGGCACATTTTTGTAGAAGAGTCATCAAATTCTGAATCAGATGGCACAGACCATGATTCAGGCGATTAAGCTCTGACTCTGATGAAAAAAATTTGCTCGTTGCAAATGAGCACAACAACAAATGGATAGTTCAATGCCAGACTAAGTTGAGTCGGGTTCGGATCCAACTTATTACCAGCTAGTTGGTATCAAAAGTATTTCAATGAAGTTAACTAAAGCCTACTAAAATAACCCTAAAATCTTGGGCAGGTGCAATTGTTAAATCTCTGGGCATTAATTGTTGCCCTGAACATAACATATGGTAGTCAAAGTGAGTCATTGTTTGCGGTTATTATTCCTGGTGAGCAGCCTGCTTTGCTATGAGGTAGCTGGAAGCATAAGTTCAATCTTGATCAAAATCAATTTTATACTGTTCCAATACATGATTTAGAAACTTGGAAAACTTACATGAGGAAATTAATCTTGTTACGGATGGGCAAGTGTTTGCTATATTTCCAAGACTATTTTCTCCTGGCTCAGGCAAGTTTAAGGGATTCAAAGCTAGCATTAAGCTAAAACCAGATGCGGTGCCTACCTAAATACTGCAAAGCTCGACCAGTACTCTTTGCTGTTTGGCAGAAAGTTGAGGCTGAAATCGACAGACTTGTGCTGGAAGGTGTTTTGAAACCTGTAGATAGCTGTTCTTGGCCTACCCTCATCGTTCTTGTGTTTCAACCAAATGGTAACGTTCGTATCAGTTCGTAACTACTCAAGCACGGTTAACCCACAGTCATATATTGAATATCACCCTGTACCAAGAGCTGAAGATTTATTTAGCAAACTTGGTGGCTGTGACACCTTTTCAATTATCGATTTGAATGACTCATGCTTTCAAATTGAGTTAGATGATGGAGATAAAGCCCCTTTAACGTGGGCTTATATCGTTACTAAAAGCTTCGGTTTGGCCTCGCGAGTTCACCTGGAATTTTCCATAAGAGAATGGAGTATGTTTTACAGGAATATTACTAAAGCTCCCTCATTCGTTGATGACATTCTTGCAGCCGGAAAAGGACAGGAACATGACAAAACAGTTTATGAGGTATGGGAAGCTTTGCAAGATAGCAGCATCAAATTGAAGAAAAGAATGCAAGCTTTTCCTTTCTAAACTAAACTATCTATGATTCCAACTTGATAGGAATGGGGTTTCAAAACAGCCAGAAGTTTGAAAGTGATAAAGCTAGCTCCTGAACCGACTAACATTACTAAGCTAAAGTCTTATTTGGGTTTTATGAACCAGTATAGCAAATTCGTTCGCAATCTGGCAGCCATACTGGCTCCTTTGAATACACTCCTATCACGTAAAACAGCTTGGAAATGGAGTAAAGAATGTTCAGCAGCTGTCCAAAGTGCTAAGGCGTTTCTGAATTCTAAAGAGTTAATGCACTATGAAACCCTTTAACGCGCATCACTGTTAGTGGTGCTCTGCTCGCTGTGATGTGCGAGGTTGCCTCCTGGTTGCAGCGCTGGACGAACTTGACCTGGGAATTCTCCACACTAGCTCCCCCTGCACATTCATTGGAGGGAGGGTAGGGTATACGAGTCAGTTTTAGACCTGTTTCTTTGTTCCATGGCAATAATTAATTGACAAGTTTAACTTTCATGTCTCGGATGACGCCCGTGGAAGTGATCACTCTCTTATGTTGCGCCCGGTAAGACCCATGCCACCGCTCGAGCCCAGACTGCCCAGAATGCCTGAGAGGACTGGTCAGTGGTCATATGCCCAAAGTGGTTCATGGAGGGTTTGGGGTATGGCACGACAAGTGGTCTGCCTCATTATGAGTGAGGAAGGCATGTGTGGCTTCGGACAGGAGGGCGTGGTCGACTCACTTGTGTACTGTTGCTGTCAAGGACAGGCGTCGGTCTCATCGCCTCTGGAAACGCTCCTGTTCAGATCTTAGATAGCACACGTACAAAGCTGTTTCCAATGAAACGACCTGTATTCTCTGGTCTGTAAAGAACCTTTTTGGTGCATGTCAGTGCCCTAAAATGTCTTCGAACGGTTCTGTGTTGTCTGCATGGAGTAGTTTACGACCGCAATGTGAGCGTGCGGTCTTGTAATGGGTGTATGGTTCACACAGGGAGGTGTTACAGGGGGTAGCGATGACAAACGCCTTTAGTGGGTGCTTTGCTGACGTTTATACGCTTCTGCAGGGGCGGTTCCCTTTGTCACTGTGAGAGTGAGCACCACAGTGCCTGATTTTCTTTTGACTATGGCAGAGTTGCAGTCGGCGTTGCCTAGATGTCAGATGGGCAGTGCTCCTGGAATTGGCGGGATGTCGTACTGACTCTTTCATTCCATGTCTCAAGAGGCATCGTTGGATTTTCTCGCTTATCTGCAGTCTTTGTTCGCAGGGGGTCCAATCCCCCCTTCGTGGTTGTTCACTGTCCTAGTGTCTGTGTGCAAACAAGGCAAGCCGTGTAATCTACCTGCTAATTATCGGCCTATTGTCCTCCTCTCCTGTACTCGCAAAGTATATTAGCGGATTAGTAAAGTGTATTAGTAAGTGGATTCTTGTCGCGCGTCTCAGTTGGGATGCAGGGCAGTCTACACAACACAGGATGCAATTCTGTTCTTGTTCTCCAGCATCCAAGAGAGGCATGGTGTAAGGACAAAGTTGTCTAGCCGTTTTTCCTGATATTCGTGCCGCATATGACATGGTTCGGATTGAGTGGGTTAGTCACTCCCTACGCAAGATGGGGGTCAGTCTCTGTCTGACTGCTGCCGTTATTGCTCTTTTGGGGAAGTGCCCATTTGTACTGAAAGTAGGGTGGCATTTGGTCCTCTCTGTACACCACAGAGTGTGGATTGCCTCAGGGAAGTTGTCTGATACCTGTTTTGTTCGCTGTTGTGATTAATGAAATCTTAGAGAAATGATCTTGAGCGCTAATATTGTATGCTATGCAGATGATGTTGCTGTATGGGTGATTCTCAGATAATGTCAAATTTCTTGTCCCGATTGTCTTACGAAAACCATTTCTTATTTTCTGAATAATTTTTGGTAGTAAAATGCTAAATACTAGATACTAAATACTTATAGAACATATATGAACGATATTCATAGCTAAAGTAAACTGAGATAAATTGTTAGGTATGCTTTAATGACGAAAATATCATTACCATAACGTGTCCCACACCTACGAGACACGACTTGCACACAACATTCGACATGCAAAATTGTCTCAAAATATTACAAGTCCTTGCATAACATTTTCAAAAAATATTGAATATTTAAAATCTGCTGGTATTATGCCAATTGTAGTTCTGAATTTTTGGAATTTGCAAAAATCATTAATGTTGCTGTTGGGACTCTTTGCCCTCACTCGGAGATCGAACCACTGAACCGATTTTCAAGTTCTATAGCTTAAAACGTAGGTACGGACAAGGACTAGGGTCTTTCGCATGCTATTTTAATGTAACTACAATATTCTTGACACGGAAAGCCAAATGGGCTAGACATTTTGCCCTTACCTAGAGATCGAACCAATGAACCGATTTTCAAATTGTATAGCTTAAAATATAGGTATTAACACCGACCAGGGCCTTTTGAACACGATTTTGATGCGACTGCAGTATTCTCGTCAGCAGAGCAATTATTATTGTAGAGCACTGGGCAGAAATAATTAAGTGGAGTAACAAATTTTTGCAGAAATTTTGCAGAAAACATAAATTTGGTGCACAAGTCTTTCTTAACAGTAAAAATCGAACCAGCCATGGACCCCTATGAAATACCCCAAAGTGCCTTCAGTGCCCCCTCCCCCGTGATGCCTCCCAGGGGTTTGGGCAACAAATTCTTATAGATCAAGCTAAAAACATGAAATTGGGTGCATAAGTCATTCTTAACAGCATAAAACGAATCAACCATGGAAAAGACTCTCTTATAGCAGTTATTTTAAGGTGATTACAGTGTTCTTTTCTGTGTTACTCTTGCTGAAACAAGAAAAAAAAATAAGGAATATTAGTATTAAAAAACGCTTAAGCGTATAAAATACGGATGTATAAGCCTTAAAAAACTTAAAGCCCTAAAGGAACAGATATTAGAAAAAGACATGTAAGCAATCAGCGTCGCACTAATACGTGTAAAAGAAGCATAGCTTGTTTTATGGGTCCTTGGAGATTCATTTAAACGTATTAGTGCGACGCTGACGGCTTACATGTCTTTTTCTAGTATCTGTTCCTTTAGGGCTTTTAAGTTTTTTAAGGCTTACATCCGTATTGTACGCTCAAGCGTTAAAAAATACGCTTATACGTATAAGCGGTTTTATACGCTTAGCGGTAGAACACAGCGAGTTCGGGTTGACGATGTGTTATCCAAGCCAATTGATGTGATTAGCGGTGTGCCACTGGGTAGCGTTCTGGGCCCATTATTATTTGTTATTTTCATTGATACCCTACCGAAGGAGGTTGTTGACTGCTTCATTCATTTGTTTGCTGATGATTCTAAGCTATCACGCCTCATTACTTGTAAAGAGCATTCAAATTCTGTACAGTCTGCCCTGGATGCCATCCACCGATGGTCGGTTAACTGGCAGTTACCTTTGGCTCCTGACAAATGTGCTGCACTGTCGATCCGCAGCAAGCTCCCTATGAATTATCATCTTGGTGGTGTGAATATAGCTACTGTTAGTCAGCATCGTGATCTTGGTATCCTTATAACGGATAACCTTAGTTTTTCTAATCATTGTGCTGCTGTTGCAGCCCGGGGCCATCAGCGGGCCTACACTGTCCGCAAATGTTTTTCCCATTGTGATGCGCTTACTCTTACTTATGTTTTTAAGACCTGCGTACGGCCTATTGTTGAGTACAACTCAGCTGTTTGGTCTCCTTACTTGGTCCAAGATAATCAGGAGGATTGAAAATGTCCAGCATAAGTTTACACGGCTTCTGCCTGGCATGTGGGGCAGGTCATATGCTGAGCGGTTGGAGTACTTATCTTTGGAGAGTCTCCAATTTCGACGCAATCTAGTCGAACTTCATACTTGCTACAGGTTTGTTCGCGAGTGCCCGTATCAGGGGAAGGGACCACCATTGATTACCACGAAGCCTAACTTGCGCACTCGTGGCCATCAGTGGCGTTTTGACTGGAAGAAGGCTTCTTTGAACTGAAGGAATCATTTTTTCTTGTTGCGCGCTGGGCGGGCATGGAATAAACTCCCACCTGAGATCGTATGATCCGATAACTTAGCAATTTTTAAAAATAGGCTTGCTAAGCATCGTGCTATAGATAAATATAAATATTTGTAATTTTATCTTTTTTTTTTCTGACGTGACTTCTGTACGGGGGTCGAAATAGTTATATATTTTTTTATTTTTATTTTTATTTTTTTTATCGGTAATGTGGCGATGCCATTGGTACTTGACTTTTTTTTGGAGTAATATAAGTGGCTGGGTTGCTGGTCCTTTTACTT
>JAHWFP010201573.1:43791-97283 GCA_023313725.1 Lithobius niger | reverse complement strand
GGGGGGGGGGGTACGACCACTTTATTTTGCACAATTTTTTTTGCATTACGCAATGTAATGTATGACTTCAACAACAAAAAGTTTTGAAGAAAATGTCGAATAAATAGCGTTTTCCAAGATTTTTGTGCCCCCTCGACTGGCTTTTTTTTTTCAGGAGGGGGGGTATAGTCTGTCTTCTAGTTGTTTGTCGAAGGTTTAAGTACTAAATTATTACTTGAAAAGAAGCTTGAATTTCTGAATTACATCATACTGTAGTAAGCCAATTTTTTGTCAATCTGAATATCTCAGTAAAATCTGTTCTTGCACGAATGTTAACAACTACCGTGTTTTTAGGAAAATATATATTTGTTCCATTCTGTCACTACTGCAGTTGGTTTTGTAACCCAACGATGCATTTTTTGACCATGATTAAACCATTTAAATGGCTAAGGTAATAGGTGAGACTACCATTCTCCTTCAGCAGCTGTTGGATCTAATCTGGCCTGCTCTGGACATAATCTCAGGCCCCTACAATGAATGAGGTTTGCTCCTCCCCTTCCTTAGTGGACGTTTTTGAACCAAGTCCAAAATTTAGTCGGTACAACACTAAGTTCATTATTTTGCTTACTCAAGACTTACTCAGTGCTCCTAAAATTTGTTTTAAAAAATAAATATTGCTGAAACCTTGCTAAAATGAAAATTACTTATCGTCTTTGCTCCCCCTTAACCCCCCAAAAAAAGATTAAAGTATGTTATCTTCTCTATGCTGTTCAGTAAATCTTTGTGTCAAATGCCTAGCACTGCATGATGTGCTTAAGTTGTGTGAAATTTGATGGTCGGTATATGTGATTCATAGGTCTTTTGTAGTATGTAGGATATTGCAATATTTGTAACAGCAGGATTCTTGATGAGCGCATTGTCTGGTTCGAAAGTACCAAACTTCTTGCAGCACCCCAGTGCACCCCTAAAATTATAAAATTATTAAAAAGCATTTTGGAGGAGGGCAATGGCTAGACACCAAGCAGGAGCCGAATTCCCCTGCATTTCTTTTAGCAAACAGTGAATAAAATAATAATAACGTAAAAAAATGTTTACCCATGCACTAACAAGATCTTGACAATCAGTTAAGATCTTGCGTGTGGGGCCAGCCATCCAAGATCTTAGAAAGTTTGATAAGATTTTGATTGTTTTAACCAAGATCTTGTCTCCTTGGCAAGATTTTAACAAACTTGGCAAGATCTTGATAAACTTGGTAAGATCTTGACACACTTGGCAAGATCTTGCTTGTGCTAAGCAAGATCTTGCCTTCTTGACAAGATTAGGCATGATCTTGCAAGATCTTGGCCAAGACGCTGACCTGGGTAGATGGCGCCAAGGTATTTTGGTACGGTTTTTAGTCGGTAATTGTACCACTTTAAGAGGTTAGAGTCACTCGCAATCCAACTTGAGTTACTAGCAGGGCAACCCTCACGAGTCTCCATGGGCCAGCTTTTGATGCAATTAAATGCATTGTCAGCAGACAATTTGGTGAACAACTCACCTTTCAAGTGGCACCCACAGCTTAGAGATGATCGTGGGTCTAGTGGATACAGGGCTAGAGAAGCAGTAATAGAAAAAAAAACCCAAAATAACCTTCAACGGCAAATGTTGAGACATTTGGGCACCGGGCGGTTTTACCCTAACCTGAGCATTCTGAATCCAAATCTACCAGGTCCAAGTCAAATTTCTCCTCCTAAGCCCAGAATTCAACATGCAGTCCAAAAATGGTGACCAAAAAAAAAGTTTTTTTGCTTATAGCTTCTAAACCGTTCACCTGATTGAAAATAAACCGTTTACGTTAAGAATAAATGTTTACAATAAAATTTCGTCCAAAAAAAGGTTCCATTCATATTTTTTTGTAAAATTAACCCTTCCTGACGAAATTTGTTTATAAATTCTATTAGGCCCTTTACGTATGCTATACACACAACAGTACATCCACGTGCATTATAATAACTAGCGGAGTCGCTTGCTTCGCTCGCTCATTCCGCATCGTCTCGCTACGCTCGAGAAGCTTTCATGATGCAACTCTTATGCTGCTGACAGACATTCCACATCTAAAACGATCAAGCAAATGAGTGCAGTGTGCGTTTTTCGCAAGGCTTCAGTTTCTAAACAGAAAACGGCGTCGCCGTTTAGAAAACCATCACCCTTCTGCCATGCGCCTAAACTGCCAAGGAGCCAGGAGGCGAGACACGCGATTTCTATACCATAGTCGGCCTTAGCTTAAAGAATATGCTCGAGGAGCTGTCATGCTCCAGCTCTTAAACTGTTGACAGACATTCCACATCTAAAACAATCAAGAAAATGATCAGAATGTAGGACGCGTTTTTCTTAACGCTTCGGTTCATAAACAAACGATATGGTAACCATACATCACTCCAACGGTCTGGCCACCCAATTAGCTACATGCGCCTCTTGTTCAGATTGTAAGCCATAATACCACTGACAACAAAAACCTCAATAAAACCATTGTCTTTCTGGCACATGCATGAACTGGCCTTGAGCCAAGAGATGAGACGCGATTTGTAGCCCAGTCGGCCTTGGCTTGAAAAATCCATCCTCTTTTTGGCATGCACCTAAGCTGACAATGAGCCAGGAGGCGAGACATGCGATTTCTTCCCCGGGCCTTGGCTTGAAGAAGCCATTCCCTTTCTGGCACGCGATTGAGCTATCATTGAGCCAGGAGGCGACGCATGGCGATTTGGACCCAGTCGGCCTTGTCTTGATAAAGCCATCCCCTTTTTGGCATGCACCTAAACTGACAATGAGCCAGGAGGCGAGACACTCGATTTCTTCACAGTCGGCCTTGGCTTGAAGCTTTATCCATCGGTGTTGCAAGGCCGTTTCAAAGCTGTAGCACGCGAGTTGCTGCATTCTTGAACTAAACATGCTTGGAGCAGAAAGAAGTCGCTAAGAAGTCGCATACTCCTTTGTGCCGCTCTTGGTTTTTTAATTCCAATAAATTTTGCAGACTTTACATGGGTTTCCTTGTTTCACAAATTTTAAGATTTGTTTACTTAAAAGCCATCTCCTTCCCCGCTACGTGTGATGCTTTGAAACAGCAACCACATGTCGCCCATAATTTCTGACTAATATAAAAGATTTCGTGCAAGGCGAAATCGTACCTAGAAACTATTCGTGTTTACCACAATTAGGATGGACTATTGCTGAGTAGATCATGAGCTAATAGTACACTATTGATTGAATGTCGATGGTTTACAAATGCAAAAGTTGAAATATTTCTGACACTCTTTTCTGTTATCAATATATTTTGTTTAAATATGCCTAATTTCGCATTAATCGTTTCGTAGATTTACGTATTTTCATTAAATTTAGGGCTAAATACGTAGTTTGTATTTGAAATATCCAAAATGCAACTCCAACAGTCGTTCCATCAGCAAGCTGCACGTGTCTCATTGTTGAATGTCGGCTGTTAGCATTGCCAGCCATAATCCTACCGACAACACTGCCTGACCACGCGCCTCCTACGTGGCGCAACAATTGTGGACCATCCGCACAGCAGGAAGAGGTGATATTCCGAAACTAACAATCAACTTCGAAAAATTCGTTTCAACAATGGTCCAAAGGGGTTTTTTCGCTTTTTTCGAGGGGAAAAATTTTACCTAGAACAACAAAAATATGCCGACACGAAATCCGGATTAATTTCCTGTCTTTTGACACCTTTCTCATATTTTTTGGCTTCTTACTTCAAGAGGAGAAGAGGTGTATATATATATATATATATATATATATATATATATACCGACCGTAAGTTTTTAATGGTTTAGATAATAATAATAATCTTTATTTCAGACCACCTGAGTCTACATAAACCTACAAAAAGACATTACTTTACACATTAAAGAAAATCGAAAAACTTAAGTCTTCCACTCGAGTAGACTCCACAACAGCGACAGTTTCTTGAATAGACGGGTGGCCTGAGTCAACAACTGCTCTCACAATTAGGTTGTGAGAGGTGTAGAGTCTGCTCATGAAAGCGAAGGTCCTTTGTCTGCGAATTTCGCCCAAAGTAAGGAATAATTCCTTACTTTAAACAGCTGCAATATGACTTCTAATTAAGATAATTCCTTACTTTAAACAAGCTGCAATGTTACTTCTAAATAAGATCCACTGACGTAATTGGGCTTAAATGAAAGGTGAAGATGTATGTTTTCCAACAAGGGCAATCCAAACAACTAAGCTACGGCAATTCATCTACGATGTAGCACTTTATTTTTGTGTTGTTTTATGACAAGTTTCGTCTATAAAATGCTGCAATAGCTCTTCTTATTCAGATAAATGGATGTGATCGGGCTTACATGAAAGCTGAACATGTATATTTTCTAACAAGGGTAATTAAAACGATTTATTTTAATTAGGAGATAAGCTACGATAGTTTATACCCAAATTAAAATAAATCGTTTTAATTACCCCTGTTGGAAAATATATCTTCATCTTTCATCTATGTCTAATCACATCCAATTATCCGAATTAGAACAGTTACTGCAGCAGTTTAAAAACAGAACTTGCCGTAAAACTACGCAAAAATCAAAGCGCTACAGCGTGTATAAACTGCCGTAGCTTAACTAATTAAAATAAATCATTTCAATTACCCTTGTTGGAAAACGTATATCTTCACCTTCCATTTAAGCTCAATTATGTCAATGAATATTAATTAGAACTAACATTGTAGCTATTTAAAGTCAGGAATTATAATACACATATGCACTGTTGTATGTACAGCATACATAAACGGCCTAATAGAACTTAAATGACAAATTTCAGCCAGAAGGTTTAACTTTACTAAAAATATGAATAGAACCATTTTTGAAGAAATTTGATTGTAAATATTTATTCGAAACGTAAACGGTTTATTTTAAATAGGATGAACGGTTTAGACGCTAGAAGCAAAAAACTGTTTTTGGGTCACCATTTTGGATGCCATCTTGAATTCCGGTGTTTGACTTGGCACTGGGCAGATTAGGATTCAGCATGCTCAAATTAGGTTAAAACCACCCGGTGCCCAAATGTCTCAACATTTCCCGTTTAATTAATTGTAGAGAGCCTTTTATGGGAAAACTGATCCTGTCTGTAAGTTTGAATCGTTCCGGGTTGAATACGTTCCTTCTAAAGTGAAAGTGCATACAATTATTCACACGTTCACTGTATTCACACGTTTCTTGCTACCTGACGAAGATAGGAGGACTGACAAATTTTTTTTCAGATACTGCCTATCGAACATTTGCGATTTGAGCGTCATTTGTTTATGTAGTGTAGCAGCGACACTATCGTATCCATCTCCAGATGCGTATATAGATCAGTGGTAGTCCCGATTCAACCATGGGGTAAACCAAAGTGCTATGCAATGCTGTGAAGGTGCAAGGCCCTCTAGGACCCACGCACCATTCTCATGGTTGGCCTTCCCTAAACTCGAGCGCCTGCTCGCCACCTGGTGGCGAACCCGTAGGAGAGAGAGAGAGAGAAAGATGGCCTCCATCAGTGCAGTTGACTTATAAGACGCTAGCCAATAAATCAATTGTCATTGAAAAGGTTCGTCCCAATCTCTTCCCGTGCTTGTCTGGGATCGTCGGCAATGGGCACCCCGACGCATCCCAGCAAGAGTTGGCGCCCGACGTGGAAACCGAAGCAAGAGTTGGCGCCCAACAGTCTGACTTTACCCAAAAAACGAAGAAATTTCGATGAGAGGCCCACCACCAACAGGAAAACGTGGCCACGAGGTGAGAAGTTGGTCGCACCAAACCAACAAAGCGATCACTACAGATTTATTAGGTGAGATCAACCCATGAACTGTGTAAAATCGACCACCAAAGTGTATAATGAACAACATCCAAGCCGAAATACGCTCGATCTAAATATTTCTTATGCATCGGCAATTTAAAACCAACGTAACTTGGCAGACGCTAAAAAAAAGCACGCACGCAAAAATTTCAAGAAAAATCGTTGTAGACAATGCAAAATCGCACAAATCAAATGCGATATATTAGTAATCTATGAACTTGTTCCAAGCATTTTCGTCAATTTTGGTAGACAAAAACATTCATTTCGAGAGCCATAAAGGGGAACTATTTTCTTGCGCATGTGCATGTCAATACGAGTCCATGAATGCTTCCAACCGAATCACGATCGCAAAACAAAGCGCAAGAACACGGAACCGCATTCCTAGTGAACTGCCTAAAAACTATGAATAGTCTGACGTCACGACAACGCGGCGCCGTGTTAATGCCTGTGAGAACCCCGTAGTAGAATCGAAATTCCCGATCGCATCCAAAACGACGCCATTTTGTATATCCATCAAACTCGTGGGGGAAAAATCTTGCATCCGTTATGAACTCGTCATTTAGAACGAATAAAAGTGGCCAAATCATAAGCTTCAATGTCGACATTGATGGTGAGCTAGTTGATTTCCTGTCACCCATCCATAATTTTGCCAGAATGACGACCGCTAACGACCAAAGTACACCATTAGGTAACGCCATGCTTAACGAAATACCAGCGCCACAGTTCAAAACGCCGCCGCTAGATGGCATCATCAACCAGCAAAAACGTGTCCACTGGCCAACGCACGCCACCAAACCAGAAAACGATGTCGAATTGCTCAAAGAGAGATTACGGTGGCAACAGAATCGACATGAAATCGACAAGCAACAATTAATTAATGAAAATCAACAAATGCAATTGCACCTCAACAAACAAATTGAAGCATTGACTAGCAAACTTACTGCTCTGCAAACTCAAAATTCCAACCAAATGCCGACTCCACAAATGCAATGGAGTGACGTACAATTCAGGCAGCCACTGCATAGCACCCCCAACAACCAGTTAGCACCGCAAACATCCGGAAATTTTTTAACCACAGCAGAAAAACAATTATTACCTGACCAAAACCAGAAAAGCAACCATTATTCAGTAGATTTAAGTCAAACGAACATCCCTAACCACGGGAATAACGACACCATCCTGTTTTGGCGACAAAATTCCAGGCAAATGCAAATGAACAGGGCACCAAACATGTATCCATGTCAGCAAAATACAAACCAAAATGTAGTCCAGCACCAACAACCGAATGAGGTATTAGATAATGTAAGCACCACTGCAAGCAACAGCATGCAACAAACACTGCAAACAAGTGCTAACACCACGCAAAACATGACCCCATCCATGCAGGCACCATACCAAGCACCAAACGACATGCAGGCCTACATGTACTACACGCCACCACCATGGATAGCACATCTAAGCAGTGCAATCACGGCACACACGTTCCAGCCATTGCCACTCGAGGACAACACCAATCTGAGCGGTTGGATAAACTCCATGACGGACAGACTAACAGGTTGCACACTGCCTCCGCACGAATTTCAAGACATAATTCAATGTAATTTAAGGGGCTGGTACTACAACTGGTGAAAGCACTCGAAATCAAACCATCCAATTGGCGAGAAATGAAAGCAGCCATACGTGAAGAGTTCAAGAAACCCATCACTGAGCAAGAACGACTTGCACAAATCTACAACGCACGTCAACAATACGAAGAGACACCGGCAGACTTTGTACACAGAATGCTACGCCAGACTCGCAAACTGCAAACTCGTAGACTGAACAAAAAATCAGAAACTGATCTGATAATTGCGCAGATGAACAACAAGTACAGGTGGACACTAGCACCCATGGACCTTCGCTCACCAGAAGCACTCCTTGAACGCATCAAGACTCTACCCAACTTCATGCGATTCACAGAGAAAACTGGAGAACAAAAATCAAACTACAAACAAACAACGGCTCACAACCAAAGTCAACTAACGTCAACATGGGCACCGCAGACGACCATCCAAGACGATAAGCACCAACGTCAAAGCCAACAGTCTCACGAGAGCATCCCGTACCAACAACCACATGCACCAGCGACGAATCGGAGCACCGCCACCGCACCAGCACCGGTACCCTCAGCACCGCCACCAGCGTTGATTGATCGCACCATCCCGGCAAGTCAAACGACCTATGCTTCTGTATTGAACGCGGAATCACCAGCTTTCGTTGCTCCTAAGGATGCGCGATACTCGAAAAATTCGAGCCGAGCCGAGTATGAAACTTGTACTCGAACTCGGCTCGCTGCTCGCGTCCATACTCGAAAAAGTCGAATCTGGCGAAAATGTGATAACTTAGTCAATTTTTGACCGATTTTGACATTCCAATATACCAAATCGATCGTCTCGACGAGAGCTTTCCAGTGGTGTAGATTAAAAGTCAATATCTTAAACCATTTTCAAGTTATATCCTTAGAACTGGAAAACCATGACCCAAACAGTCAAATAAGCACCTTCTTTGTTCCTATTATCTAAACAAATTACAGGGAAAATTGCAAACAAAATATTTCCATCAAATACTCGAACTCGGCTCGATACTCGATTCTTCTGTTGCAAACTCGGCTCGGCTCGACTCGAATTAAAATTTTTTTACTCGCACATCCCTAGTTGCTCCCTCAGCTGCACCTGCCATTCCTCAGCCCCAAAACAAACAATGGCACCAAGCAAACAGCGCACAACATCGACGTCCTCCGAGTCCCAAGCCATGGCACAGAAACGTCACATGCTACAATTGTGATGAAATTGGGCACATTTCTTCGCTCTGCTCCGCACCAAGAAGGCCCAGAAAACAAAGACCGCCATCAGAAACCATGCACATCGGACCGTCCGATGACATTCAATTGATGCACGTGGTAGCCTACGCAAAAGGTTTCTACGCAGGGCTTGACTCAGGGTCAACCTCAAGCTACATCCGCAATGACTGGCTAACGACACTCAACCCGCACGCCATGCAAGATCTGCAGCCGTTCACTGGCATTCAGCCGACACTCGCCAACGGTGAACCAGGGATCAAGACCATTGGCACGATAAAAATCGCCATAGTCACGCACGGCAGACATCTGACCCAAGAATTCAGTGTCGCAGACGATTTGGCTATTAGCTGCATCCTCGGCAGAGACTATGCCAGGAAGGTGAAGTTACACGTGGAGCATGCCAACAACATCAGGAACTTCGACGGAGACATCCGACATTCTTTTCCGTTCTATGCTCACGCAGCGAATCCGCACACGTCAGTCCAGTCATGAACTCAGCCTGGTTCGTCCAAACCCAGGAAGGCACAGAAAAGCTGAACAACCTGACCGAAGGACAATTCGAATTTCTTGACTGGCTCCTTGAGCAAAACAAGGATATTTTTCCGGAGAAACCAGGGAGACTGAAGGGTACCGAGTATCACATTAAACTCAACCCGGAAGCCAAACCAATGGCCCAAAGAGTTTACTCGACTTCACCCGCAATCAAGAGGGAGATAAATAAGATGGTGGACGAACTCCTAGCATCAGGAAGGATCGAACCATCTGACAGCCAGTGGCGATCACCCTTTTTCCTCAAGCGCAAGAAGAACGGAGGCGGGTTTAGGCCAATATTTGACTACCGCTACCTGAACTCGTGGATCGAAACCGACAACTATCTGATGCCGCGGACGGACGAAGTGTTTCACTTCCTCGCCGGAGCCAAGTATATCTCCGTTCTGGACGGCGAGCAGGGGTTCCACCAGATCCCACTGGACCCTGCTAGCCAAGACTGCACGACATTCGTCTGTCATCGAGGCGCATTTAAATTTAAGGTTTTACCGTTCGGCCTGAAGACAGCCAGTCAAGCCTTCCAACGGACCATGACCCTGATCCTCGGTGACCTCATCAACCATGTGCACATCTTACATATTGATGACATTATTATAGCCACACGCACATGGAAGGAACATTGCTGGGCAATCAAGGAAATTTTCAAGCGTCTCAGGGATGCAGGCTTCACCCTAAAGAAAAAAAGTGCTTTTTTGGCGTCCCAGAACTCAAAATTCTTGGCATCAAAGTTACGGCAAAAGGCATCGAACTTTCAACGGAGCACATGACTGCCATCCGCAACTGCCCTCGTCCAACCACAAGGAAGAAGCTGGAAGCTTTCTTCTTTCTTGGGCCTATGCGGGTACTTCAGAAAATTCATCGACCACTTTTCCTCCATTGGGGCTCCCCTCCATCACCTCACGACGAAAGACCACGAGTACCAGTGGAAAGATGAAAACCAGAGAGCCTTCCAGACTCTGAAGAGCAAGCTGCTAACCGCAGGCATCCTATCCTTGCCAGACTTCTTACAACCATTCATCGTTGAAACGGATGCGTCCACAGAAGGTCTTGGAGCCATGTTGACACAGAGCATCAACGGTGAAACCAAAATCATTGAATTCTTCAGTCGAATGATGAAAGACCGAGAACAGAAGTATCCCGTCTTTGAACTCGAGGCTCTCGCCGCCATCGAAGCAATCGAACATTGGGAGACATACCTCACAGGCGATAAATTTCTCCTGATAACAGACAACTCCGCTCTGAAATGAATTCTATCCAAGAAAACATCTTCAGTGAGAACAGCTCGATGGGCAATCCGGCTGCAGACCTTCGACTTCTCAGTCATTCATCATCCAGGGAAAGACAACATCGTAGAAGACGCCCTGTCACGAAATCCTACATCAGACAACCCTGACGACAAAGACGAGACGACAAACACCGACAAAGACAAACCGACCATGACAACCAAAATCGAAGAACTGGTTCAAGGGCACAAGACGTCGATGTACCAACTCCTGTACATACGTGCTCAGCCAGAAATCGACATCAGTGACAAGATGCAAGTAAAAATCGCACAAGTCGCAAAACGCATCTCAAAACCTCTGTTTCGACCCGAACTTGCAGACAAAGATGAGACGTACAACTATGTTATCGCAGCTACACCTTCGACACCGACGGAGTACTATACTACGTTGACCCTCTATCTCCGAAAAGAGGTCACCCGGAACATGCATGGTGCATCTACGTGCCAAAGACACTGCGTCACACCTACCTAAGGGACTGCCATGATCACAAGCAAGCAGGACACTTAGGAGTGACCAAAACGATGCAGAGGCTGAAAGCAGTAGCACATTGGCAACACGTTTTCAGGCTGCAAATCATACGTGAGATCCTGCCATGTATGTCAAATTGCCAAAACATCCCAACAACGACGCATCGGTGACATGCAACCGGCCATCCCAAGTTCTCCATTCCACATGATGGGAATCGACTTCGTCAGCTCACTCCCTCCATCCACGCACGACCACAAGTACATTATGACCATGATGAACTATTTCACAAAGTTCGTATGGCTCATTCCCACCAAAGTGGCAACTGCAAAAACGGCCGCATGCAAATTCAAGCAGCACATCCTGGACGAGCATGGACCGCCAGCTATACTTGTTTCCGACAATGGCGCGGCGTTCATCTCAAAGCTGTTCACCAACCTACTCGAGACCACCGGCATATCATCCGCAAGCGAATGCCACAGAGAGGGCTCATTGGACGATGAAGGGATGCATTCGTAGATTTCTCCAGGACCACGAGACTACTTGGGGACCACTACTGCCGACTCTCCAGTATGCTATCAACACATCGCCACACATCAGTACTGGAGAAACGCCGTACTACCTACTGCATCTCCGAGACCCAAGAGTACCACTCAAAGTCATCAGCCTACCCGACACGACAACTCACAGAACGCCTGAAGAATATCCCGAAGAAACGAGCAAGTTAGAGAAAAAGCCTACGACTTAGTCGCTGTTCATCTTGCGGAGGCAGCACGAGGAGCAAAAATCTCCTACGACCAAAAGCACCACAAAACAATCTTCAAGGTAGGCGAACTAGTTAAAGTAAGGAACCACGTACTCTCGAGCGCCGACAAAGGCATCGCGAAAAAACTAGAACCTCTGTTCAAGGCGCCGTACCGAGTCGTGGAGAAAAGAAGCCCAGTTACATACCGCATCACCTCGATCAACGACGCCTCCGACACCAAGGTGATCAATGCAAAGGAGCTCGAACCATACTGGGACCCAGTTACCATGGATCGCAAGGGACCGCAACCAACCCCCGACCACAAACGACGTCAACAATGCAAACCCAGACACGATTCCAGACGACCAGTCAGATCTGGAAGCATCCGACGACGACGAGTTAGGCTCCAGCAGCTCCGAACCCGAATCCGATCCAAACTGGAATCAAAACGATAAAACCCCAGACTCCTCAGACTCAGAAAACGACAACAACCAACCATCAACCACCACCAGAGCAGGCAGAGTCAGAAAGACACCAGCAAACCTGAAGGACTTCGTCTGCCTAATGTCCAATCTACCTTTCAGCAACCTGGAAGACAAAGACTGGACAGACATGCACAAGTCACAGTAGGAGAGGGAGGAGGCGGCAGGAGCGCGGCTGTAAGGGAGCAGGGAGGTGAGAACGGCCACGGCACGAGTGAAAAGCAAAACAGGAACCAAGACATTTGGATACAAAAGAAAGACCAGGACGAGAGGCAAGGAATTAAAAAACAAGTTGGTCAACGACATCCAAAATCCCCGAAAGACAAGGCTCCAAAACGACGACTCGGCAGCGGCCACACAGCAGTGAAAGAGGCATCACCAGGAGAAGTCGGGCAACTCCAATTCATCGCCCCAGCGCCCACGCAGAAGCAAGTGCCACCACCATCGTTCGATAACTGGGAAAGACCATGGAGAAGTCCAGAGACTGAGTCGTACCTTCGGGTGCAAAAAGTGCATCAGTTGTGACGCAAACACGACACCACATACTATGGTCTTTGAACCAAGTCGCACCTTCGGGGCGCAATCACGAGTGTTTTTTTTCCCCAGCGTGTACAAACAACCACGACTGCAACACAAACACACGAGTGCCACACCAGCAATGGAACTAAGACGCACCTTCGGGGCGCAAGTGCAAGCTTGAGCAAATGTGAAAGTCAGTCGTGAGTTGCACGCAACCTCTGAAACCAGAAGCTTGGGCAAGAAGATAAAAAATTTTGTTTTTCTTGAACTGTGCAAACCGTGCCTGCTGAACTAAGCCGCACCCTAGGGGCGCAAAACCAAGAAGTGCGCAGAACGAAGAAGTTTATTTAATTTTAATTTTTTTTAAACGATCTTGTTTTCAACCGTAGCAACGAAGACCTAGACTATATGAACCAATTCGAATTTTTATTGTAACCTTAAAATGAATTTTTTTATCTGTATAGGACCCACGCACCGTTCACATGGTTGGCCTTCCCCAAACTCGAGCGTCCGCTCGCCACCTGGTGGCGAACCCGTAGGAGAGAGAGAAAGATGGCCTCCATCAGTGCAGTTGACTTATGTGACGCTAGCCAATAAATCAATTGTCATTGAAAAAGTTCGTCCCAATCTCTTTCCGTGCTTGTCTGGGATCGTCTGCAATGGGCACCGCGACGCATCCCAGCAATGCGTGCATCTTCCTTCATTTATGCTTAATTACAATTGATTAGAGATCATTACAATGGCGACAAAGATTTAAGAACTATACGTGGAGCTTCAGAAGTATTTATATTGAGTTTCAAAGGTTTAAATAACCAGGATTCATCATGGTAAGCAGCAGATATTCTCATGCTCCGTGAATTGAACTGTACCTAAACAATGGCGACAATCAATGTGCTGTATTTTCCCGCATTTGAGATTGCAGATGTAACAACAGTGGGAAACCGCTGGACAAAATGGTTAGAACGATTGGAGAACTATTTTTCAGCATTTGAAATTACGGAAAATACAAAGAAACGTTCCCAATTGTTGCATTAGGCCGGAGACGAAGTAAGAGATTATGATAAAGCTAAGGAGGCTTTAACAAAACATTTCAAACCAAAACAAAACCATGAATATCAAAAATTCATACTCCCACGTATGAAACAAGAAACAGGAGAAACATTGGATACTTATGCAGCAAGATTACGAGAAAGGGCCAGGAATTGTGGTTTTGAAAATATAGACCAAGAAATAAAATCACAAATTATTCAGCACACCAACTCGTCATGGCTCCGCAGGAGGGCATTAAAGGACGATTCGTTAACTTTAACACAGATCCTAGATGAAGGCAGAGCAATGGAGCTGTCATACAAAAAAACTGAAATAATAGAAGAACGTGAAACACGATCAGAGAGTGACCCCAACGAAGCAGTAAATTTTGTTCAACGAAAATTTCAGAGTAAACCAAAACAATTCACCACAGCTGCTCGTGATCACAGTGGAGCTGGGGCACATCAGTGTTATGTATGTGGAGGCAACTATCCTCACAACGAGAGAGGCTACCCTGCGAGACGTAAAAACTGCAGAAACTGTAAAAAATAAAAAATCATTTTGCGCGTATATGCCGATCTGGTCAAGACCAAAGCCAAATAAGACCATACCAAGCTAAAGAAAGAAGTGGTCCGTCTAAGCGACCACAAGCTGGGAAAACAAATGCTGTACAAGTGCAAATGAACAAAGCATAACCAGCGATTCATCTGACGAAGACGATGATGAACTAACATTCTTAATAAACCTGGGTACAGATTAAAAGCTACCAACCGTAAAAGTGAAAATAGACAGTAAAGGTACCACCATTCTTCTAGATACGGGTGCATCAGTAAATGTAATTCCAGAAGAGCAACTTTGGAAACGATTTTCACACATAAATTTGAAAAGTATTTAAAGGTAAATTTACTACCATAATTAAACATGGTGGAAATAAGTGTGAAGCAGATTTCTATGTGATTTCTGAAGGTAAACAAGCACTACTGAGTTATGAAACTGCAACTAACCTAAAATTAGTGTCTATCAACACCATACACCATGTAGGCCTAAGTGAAAACTCAGAGCTTGCCGAGCGTTTATCAGAATTCTCTAAAATAACCAGTGGAATTTTAGGCAAATGTAAGGAAATTAATATTGGCTTAATTAATATTCATAACAGAAACAATACAATTA
This sequence comes from Lithobius niger, assembly GCA_023313725.1. Taxonomy (NCBI): domain Eukaryota; kingdom Metazoa; phylum Arthropoda; class Chilopoda; order Lithobiomorpha; family Lithobiidae; genus Lithobius; species Lithobius niger. Next base: position 82,382 of record JAHWFP010201573.1, on the reverse strand, counting down.
ATTAATTGAATGCATAATATCATACATTTATTAAAATGCATGAGCCGAGTATTTATTCGGATAGATCAAAACGACTCCAGATAGCAATTATAATTGGGAGTCCTTCTTCTAAGACGACCGAGAGGCGGCAAGATCATTTGAGACTGAACAAGTGTAATTATACCTATTGTTAGAGTTTAAAGGATGGCATTACCAGCTTACATTATTTACAACAGTTTCGTAGAACCTAAATGACTTTCCAGAAGTAGATTTAATTACGATAAGATCGTCGCTCATGATCGATCTCTTCGTGGAATAACAATAAGTCCCTCCCACACGGGATGGTGGCATATACCTTCAAAGCGCCGCATACGGGGAACAATTAATGAACCCGAAAGCAACAATAGAATGATTGACATGCGTAGAGGTCCCATTTGGCGATAAGGGTCCAAGCTGTCCAAAAGTTACTATATTTAGCATTTCAATAATAAATCAATACTACAATGGATTGATCATGGCCGATAACGCCACAGTATTTTAACCGAACCTCGGAATGCGTAATCATCATCCGATCAACAGCCGTTCAACTGTTGTTAACTAGTTCATGCCAGTCAAATTCCGAAGGCCGCAATCCAGAAGTACGCCAGGCAGATTGCCGTGCCGGGTGAGCGACGAGGGCTTCGCCGCCTAGCCGAGCCGTGGGCCGATGGCCGCACTCAAGGCTTCTATTATAGAGCTAAGTATTCTGATTCATTAGCAATAGCTAAGATTGTTTGTGCTTAACTAGTACCGATCCGTACGCTACTAAATTAACCCGAGATTCCATTAATTAATATTGAGAATATCATAATGATTAGGTTTACCGCTCGACTTAAACCGTAATGCCATTCCTTCGACTCATTGCCGATAATTGTAATCGTACAATCAAATCATAACAAAACTGTCATTGATTTAATTGACCATATTGTAGGGTCAATATTGTGTACGCCGAAGTGTCGATTAAAAGCCCAGCATAATTGGACGTTTGCTTATTATTTAGCCTACCTAGTTTATACTCGATTTGTGTTTTATACAATTGTTTGCCCTTATGCCATCCTAGCCGATAATGTTTATTCTGGTCAAATGGTCACTGGAATAGAACATTACAATGGAGTCATAAGTGTGATTCAATTCCACCTAATGCCCGAAAAAGAAAAAAAATATCAATAACTTAAGAGCATTCAGTTGTATTTTATAGAAAATACTGCCATTTTCCGCACTTTACAGTCTTTAAAAAGCTGAAATTTTAGCGTTAAAATTCAGGCCCGATTTTTTTTTTTACCCGCAAACGATAGTTGGTTTGTTTGTAAATAGAATTTTAACAATCAAAAGTAAGGGAAAATTTAGTAGCCTATTTACTAAAATAGAGCTGGTTAAGATTTGTTGGAAAATAACATTGTTGATTTTGCTTGTATTTTGCAATTGTTTATGAAAATATTTGGTTGACATGCTCAATGCTATGAAATATGTTCAAATGTATTATCTTGTGTGCATTTAAAGTGTATTTGCTTTAAATTTTCCACAATAAGAGGAAATTTTGGTTAAATTTGGGTTAAACTTATAGGCCTAAATTGAGTTCAGTGCATTTGGTTTATTAGTCACTACAGTGCTAATTTTTTGTGAAATTGATCTTGGTTGCTCTTAAAATAACCACCGTCAAATTATTGCCGACTTCAGGTGTTAAAATTTGGGAAAATTTCCTTATTTTCCATTTTAAAGGGAAAAATCATAAGTTTGGTGCAAATTTATAGAAAATTTTACAAAATTTTCAAAATGCTTAAAACTTAAGACTTGCGCTACAAATTAAGTTTAAATCTACTTTAAGCTTAAATATTTTCTTAAATCTAGTTAAATAATGCTAGGGGCACAGTTCAAGTCTCTTCGAGAGGCAGACAAATTAGAAGGCCAGTAAATAGCCAAGATTTTGTGGAATTCACAGATGCTTCAGTCAGTACTACTAATTTAGACAATACTAATACTACTCAAAATGAATCGGATACAGAATCAGAGTATTCTGATACCATCGACGAAATCGATGATGCGGCAAATTTGCCCACCTCTAAGTCCCATTAAGTAATCTCAAACTGCAAGTCCCATCGAGACTTCTCAAAATCAATCCAAACCGAGTGAAAGCTCATCGGAGGTGCCAGTTAGTAGCCTAACTGACGCTCCCAAGCCAAAATCCAAGGTAGGAACTCTATGCGGAATAGAAAATTTTAAAACATAGATTCACGTTTCCAGATTTAAACAGGGAGGAAACGGCAGAATTTCTAGATATGCTTAGAAATCATCAAGATTCATTTTCTAAAAACGATTTTGACTTAGGATGTTATGAGGGATACGAAGTTCCTATAGATACTGGCGAATCACAACCAGTAAGTTCTAAAATGTACCGCGTTCCATTTCACCAACATGAATTATTGGATAAATATATTGACGAAATGCAGAGAGTAGGAATAATTCAAGAAGGAAAATCAGGATGGTTATCTCCTTGCCTAATGATAAAGAGAAGGCCATCTGGTTATTGTGTAGTCGTAGATTTACGTGGCTTGAATTCTGTCATTGAAAGTGTAAGTGTTCCAATACCTACTGTGACAGAAAGTATGGCTCACCTTAGCGGAGCTAAGTATTTTACACGCTTAGACTTTAAGTTTGGATTTTACCAACTTAAATTAGTGGAATCTGCTAAACCTAAGACATGCTTCTCTGCTAACTCTAAGACCTATTTCTTTAACCAGCTCCCAATAGGCCTTAAAACAGCGCCTGCGCACTTCCAATTTTGTGCACAGCAAATATTTGCAGACGTGCTAGGAGCCTATTGTACCGTCTATCTTGACGACTGTCTCCTGAGTAGTCTAGACTCGGCGTGGAAAAGTGCGAATTTGCACGTAAAAAGGTTAAATTCCTAGGCTTTGTGCTAGACGAAAACGGGATACAACCCGATAGCGATAAAACAAAGGCTATGCCACATTATCTTACGCCTAAAACACCTAAGCAAGTCCGTTCATTCTTAGGTATGGTACATTTCTATAGGAGACACATTCCTTCATTCGCCGAAATGTCACAGATTTTGTCCAAATTAACACGGAAAAATTGTAAATTTCCGTGGGGAGAAGATGAAGATAGAGCATTTCAAGAACTTAAGCGAGCTATGATAAAAGCTGCAACGCTTAAGCAAACAGATTTTTCTAAACCCTTTGTCCTTGAAACTGACGCTAGTGGAGTAGCGGTCGGAGGTTGTTTAAGTCAGTATCACGGAGGTATAAACTATCCATTAGCCTACACTTCCCGAACCCTCACCGACGTGGAACGGAAGGAAACAACCACTACAAGGGAATTTCTAGCGATTATACATTGTATTGATTCATTTCGTTGCTATTTACTTGGTAAGATGTTTTTCTTAACCACGGACCATTTAGCAATTTGCTATCTTTATTGCGCCTCCACCCTCCCCCCCAAATTAGAAAGAATCTTACTTCAACTCAGGGAATATGAATTCATCTTACGTCACAAGTCGGGCCGACTTCTAGCGGTTTCCGACGCGCTATCTCGTATAAAGATACCAGTCGCTGTGTTGGGCAGTCAATTTCCTGACTGGATGCGATAACACCTAGCGGCGGAGCAACGAAACGATCCATTCTTAGGCCAAATAATTAAACGTCTTAAAGATCAGTCATCAGAAGATCTGATCGACGCTTCTAACAAGCGAAACATCTTTTATAAAGATTATGACGGAATTCTATACAGAATTCGGCTAGCAGACCCAAATAGCACAGACCCAAAGTATGCACAATCTAGCACAGATGTGTATACCAAAATCTCTATGGATCTATTGTATCTGGGATTACCTTTTCACACCTGGCGCCGGACATCGCGGAGCCACTAAAACTAGGGAATTAATAGAGCTATATTGTTATTGGCCTAAAATGATGGATGATGTTGCTCATTACGTTAAAACTTGTCAAGTATGTCGAGCCTATCTAAGACCTAACAAGCCACTCAAGGCTAAGCTAAGGGCTTACCAACCCCTACAGAGACCAGGTCATTCATGGAGCTTGGATCTCATTGGCCCTTTGAATAAAAGCCTTCAAGGGAACGTTTATATAAAGACGGTAATTGACGACTTCAGTCGTTACGTAATTCCAGTCGGAATTCCCGATAAGAAAGCAGAAACAATAGCTAAAAAGTTGTTTTCTCACCTCATAGCTAGATATGGAGCACCAGTGCAACTGCGCGGAGACAACGGAAGAGATAAACAACGCTATTGTAACAAGATTGCCAAATTTTGTCAATATTAAACAGATAAACTTCACTCCTAACACATCGTAGGTACGAGGAACAGTAGAAGCCGCAAATAAGAGAATAGAGACAGTATTGCGTAACATTTCTGCAAGTTGTCCAGAAAATTCGTGCGAGTATTTAGAATTAGTGACTATAGCACTAAATGAGTGTCCCAATTCAACCCCGCTAATTAGCTCACACTATTTACATCACGGTTCAGAATTTAGATTGCCTAGTGCATTAGCTTTCGAGCCACCACGAATATGCTACGATAGTGATGACACTACAGTACGCTAGAGAGTAGACTAAAAGCAGCATTCGAAGTCGCTCGAGCGCATACTTCGAAAGCAGTTAAAAGACAATAAAACTTTTATGATCGCACAGCACCTCCGTACCGCTACATAGTGGACGATTACATATAATTACGCGATTTCTTACCAATTTAACAAATTTCACCGAAATTACTTCGTGCTTGGACGGGACCGTTCAGAATTATGGAATTTGTTAATGATGTTATCGTTCGTATTGTACATTTATTGGATCCATTAAAAGTCGTTCCCTCACACGTGAACAATTTATGACCATGGTTCCTATGAACGAATAACCAACCTGTTCCTTTTAACGGACCTACCGATTTGGATTTGTCAGAGCAGCTTAACGGTACCTTGACGGAAGCTGAAATAAAATTACAACAGTACATAGCAAAACTTTTGGAAGATCCGACAGACCATTTATCGGCGATTAAACCAACGTTTACGCCTTCCGAGCCTGACGATGCAGCTAGCGGTTCAGAAATGAGCCCAACCAAGAAACACAAACGTGTCGAGCCAAAATCGGCCGCTTATTTACAAAATAAATACTGTAAAATAGATTACGAACTAAAACAAAGAATGCTTGGTTCTACGCATGGTTATAATACCCATAGCAGTAAAACTACCCCAGAAATCAGGCTGCGTCGGCAGTTGGAAGAGGCAAACGTTGAGGATGAGTAATTCTTTGCGTATCCAACGGAGAACAAAGAAAACATGGCGTCACCGTGAAGGAGCGTTCACGCGCTCTACACGCGGGGACCCTAGTGAGTAAAAACGGAAGTTCCTTTCCGAAACCAACGCATGATTGCTAGACCAGTCACCTACGCAGTTTCGATTCTCACAGTGCATGATACTGAACACAGATGCATGAAAATAGCTTAAGCCTATTATGTTTCAGGATGTAATGTAAAGTAACTTTTGAGAAGGAAACTCGTAGGTTGTTTAAGAAAATACTATTGTTTATAGAAAATAAGAAAATATGTACAAGCATAAAATACGAAAAGAAAATACGGAACATACGTAAAACACGTATAAACATAACATACGCAACATAAATCAATAAATATTTACAACATAAGATGAAAATGAACATGAAATTATTTACAAAAACATAGTAAATCACAGAAAATAATTAACATAAGGTTAATTGAAATAAAATATGTACAGACATATTATACAAAATTTGCAACATACTGACATGGGAAATCATGAAATAAAAATGTAAAATCACAACCATGTCGTAACCATAAGTTACAGTAGAAGGGAAATTTGAAATAAATTTTGTCAAATGACAGAAAATTTAAGAAAATTGGAATTAGTAATTTTGACTAGAAAACTGAATAAGGAAAGAAAATATTAGTAACCAAAAACAGTTTGGACGTAAAATTAAATTTTACGGTAAGTCACGATTACGAACATTACAATTAAAAATGTTGCAAAACAAAGTAAAATCAGTATAAATATACAGCAACAAACAAGAAAACAACTCCAGGGTTCTGGTGAATACATAAAATAAAATAGCAACATAAATGGAAAATAGTCTAACAGTAAACTAATAAAACATTGAACACTGATTATATACAAAAACATGAAAACAATTCCTGAAATAAAAGGTTCAAAATCAGAACATATAAAATATTGTACGATCACAGATTTAAGAAGCATAAATTTGATATACTTGGTCATGATATAAATGACGAAAGTCAAGAAAATTTTAAAAACAGGGAAATTTAATTTTGACTAAAAAAAAAAACGAAAAATTTAAGATTTCAGTTAGAAAGTTAAGAAATTAATAAGGAAAATTTAATTTGGAAGAACTTTCAGAAATCTATGATCATAAAAACATGACATTTTCCCTTAACCACATATAATGAGATTAAGAAAGGAAAAACAAGATCAAAATAAAAACAAATAATAATATACAATATATACAATTAAACCCCTGAATTCAGGGCGGCAATGTCGTACTCGACCACGCCGCTATTTGTAGCGGGCAGTCGAGAACGGTAACGGCAACGGCGTTAATTGTCGCCGCTGTCGCTATCTGGATCATCTTAAATAAAGAAAATTGAACGATAAAGATTAAAATTCAATTCATAAAATTATGAATGCATGTGAAATTGACATGTAAATTGGTTCATCGTAAATGTACATTTTCGCATATAGCGATGCTTGTTGTTACCTTAATTTGTCTCACGTTTATAAGAACAATATGGAGGGAAATCACTGTAAAACGGTATACGGGATTAAGATCTTCAAGCATATGAAAATAGTTGGAACATGTTATTCCTTCCCGAGATAATTGTTATAACAGCATGATAACTTCGTGAGTGATCTCCCACCCCAATTATAAGAACTTAATGCTTAATCAAAATTAAATGAAACAAGTAGAATATTCTGTTTCATTAAGACTAAAGGTTACTACCTTTCTTGAATTCACCTTTTAGAGTTCGAACGCGCACCGGAAATTAAATTTTCCTACGCGCAGAGAGCCTAATCTACTTTTAGCGCTTAGTTCGCGCTGCCGCGCTCATTGCGGCTAAAAAGTTCAAAAGCAAGAATTTCGTAAATATACATTCCAAATATTTACCGGATGGTTACCAGACATTCAATTTTATGTCATTTGAACTTATACGTACTATACAAACTTGTACGGTAAACAAATTTTACTAAGATTTTAAAATACCCCCCTGATGAATAGTTTCAGAACTTGTATTTCACTAACACTCTAGTTATTCTAGATAGCATGATATTCTTGAAACGGAAACGGTAACACATAAATAAATAATAGGCTATAAAGGAGTCCAGTTTCATAAAGTTAGTTCGGACTACCTAGCCAAAATAAATTTATTATACAAATAAATAATAACGTCACGGGGTGTCGGACGAATGTCTAACTGGAAAATCGTCTAATGGGATAATTGTCTAATATTTACATAAATAAAAAATCTGGAAAATCGTCTAAACGGAATATTGTATAATGGAAAATCATCTAAACGGAATATCGTATAACGGATAATTGTATAATGGATAACTGTCTAAATGGATAAATGTCTAACTGCGGTTTCAGATGTTATATGTATAGCTGCAGCGAGCGTGGCAGCGCGAGCGAGGCAGGGACATTAGACGATTTTCCATTATACGAATTTCCTCTTAGAGGATTTTCCATTATATGAATTGCCAGTTAGACGATTTTCCATTATACGAATTTCCTGTTAGACGACTTTCCGTTATACTGTTACACGGTATACGTTCTTATAATTATGCGATTTTCCAGTTAGACGATTATCCCTCGCCCCAACGTCACTACATGGCACGGATTCCATTTCACGAATGGAGAATATAAACAGCATTTAAGGACATTCATTTCTTAAATTTAAGAAAGAAAAATGAAGGTCCTAAGCAGATGCTGCTTTAATTATTTTAAAGGCATAAGTTATCAAACTAGTATGAAACGGAAGTCGAACGAACTGTTCATAGCTATGCTATACTGTTTAATTTTACATCCATGAGGATACGAATTACAAAATTAAAATTATTACTAATAGTAAGCAATATTTGCATTTCACATCCATAAGGAAATGGATCATGAAACGAAAATTGCAGTTTCATTTATTTTAAAACCAGTTCGTAGAAATTCCTCTTCCAGTGCTTCAAATAAATTAGCACCACGTTGTTAATAAAACAACATATAAATAGAGATTGATTTTATACCATTTCATGTAAATGTAACTTACCAAAAGGCCTACAATTCATAGTGCCTATACCAAGAAAATTTGAGAATAAGCATTTTGCTTTAGAGTAACTCAGTTTTACTTTTGAGAACAATTGATTTAAAGTTAATTCACTTTTGGAAAAAAAAAGTTCTTGTCGAAAAACGACATTTTCTTGCTCAAGAAGCAATAACGTATTTTCAAATGCATATATCGCATTAGATTTTTTTTAAGACTTCTAACAGTCAATGATTAAGCTTAAATCGCATAATATTGTAATAAGATTTCAAATAAGCTTATGGAAATCGTTTAAAAGGAAATGTTTTGCATAAACAAATTTGATATTATCATTTCCACTGCCAGCAAATCAAAAAGTAATATTTACTAGCCAACATGTGAATAAAAATTTAAATGTAAACATCACATGATGAAAATTTTGATAAAAAAAAAAGAAAATTAAAATAATAAATAAGAAATTTTTCTTACCGTATTGCCCATCATGGCAGACGGGACAGTCACGCCTATAGGGACCAGGGCGACGGCACTGCTGGACGCCGCTGCCGGATGCCCCCGCATCGATGACATCTGGGTCTTGAATATGATAGATGCGGGCGAGGTCCGGAAGCGGCGGCACACCCTCTAGCAGGTGGAACGCAAAGAAGTCGGAGAGATCGTCCGGCAGCTCGTTGTAAGGCAGGAAAGCTTCCTGCTGACGGGCAGCCTCTTCATGTTGCGCCAGGGCTCGATGCAGGTTTTGCTGCATGAAGAATGTGTTTTCGACGTTGACCGCCCGCCAGAAATACGAAGCAAACTCTTCGGTCCCATGAGGAAACGGAGGGAAAGTTACATAACGGTAATGAAAACACCGTTTTGCCGTTATGGGGTTGCACGTCAAATAGTGGGAGCTTAGTCCAAGTTGCTGGTCCCTTGGAGATTCTTCGGGCGGAACCCCATCCACTAGCACATTCTGGCCGGGATCCTCCAATATTACTTCCATGAAGAAAAGACGCAGCACATAGTCAAGGGGATCCTCGGCGGGTAATATCGGCGAGTACGGAGTCTCTTCCACGGAACGATGAGGGCATTCACGGAACAATGCGGGGGGTCCTCACGCAATACCTGTAATGTTCCAGGCAAGCCCCGAACACAAACAAGTTTAGCGATAATAATCGCAAAAAGTTCCTCATATAGTGAGGCATGTTCCCCACAGCACTCCGTTCTTCCTTGGGTGCCATCTTCCTCTTTTTCTGTGGAGGATCCATGCCGATAGAAGTTTTGGGGAGCGAAAACGAAAAAGAACTGTCGACTGAACTACACAACTTCGTGTGCGGGAAAAATCACCGAATTTTTTCAAGTCCGAAATATTGTGACCCAAAAACGGACATTGAAAAAACCAATGGGTGCAAAGTTCAGGCTTGACGTCACGAAAAGGGGCCGTCTCTTTTCCCAAGGGACCTAACTCACCCCTCTGCTCATATAGTAACCATCAGTTATTGTTTACATGGCCTCGACCAGGCCGCATTTTGAGGTCAGATCAAGCCAGCATGGCCCAGAGCCGTACCCCCAACCCTTTCAACCCACCGACCACTTTCGTTTATTGCCCACCCCCTTCCCTCAGTATAGAGAGTGATTATGCTCAAGGGCAAGCATCAGCAAGTGAAAGGGATGGTCAATATAGGTCAGGACGACTCACCCTTGGCCATGACAACAGTTGTTACCCACCCAAGAAGCTAAATTTAGCAAACTCACTCCATAGTTGGAAAATACAGAACTTTTCTTTTAAAATAGGAAAAAAATTCTGAAACATTATTCTATGAAATAAAATCATTTAATTCATGTATAAGGTCACAAACATATACAAAACGTGTAAATAATTGTGATATGTTTTCAGATAACCTAAAAATATATGTGAATGTAGCATAACCGATGTAGACAAATTCATGTATTTTCAGAAAATTGTGCAACATAACAGTGAATTGTGGTAAAGTGTCAGGATGGCAGATAAATGGAGAAAAGAGGCTGAATCATAGAACAGGGATCATTCCATCATGATCCAGGACTAATGAATAAAAAGATAAGTGATTCCTAGCCTTGTGGTGAAAACATCTGTGTAAATTATACACCCCACCCCTCCTTGCCACGACACTTATAAATTAGTTGACACTTGCTATGCAAACTTAAAATGTGAAATTTCTTAAGTTAATGGGAAAATATATATTAACTTATTACCGTTGGAAAACATTCCTCTTACTCATTGTAAAGCTCAGTTAAGTTGGAAAACATTCCTGTTGCTCATTGCAAACCTTATCAAGCCGAAGAAAATCACATTGCTGTTACCTATGGTAAAAGCTTGTTACTTTGGAAAACATTCCTGTTACCCATGGTAAAGTTATTTATTTGGGAAAACATTCCTTTTACAAATTGTAAAGTTGCTAACGTGTAAACACACTGCTGCTACCTATGGTAAAGCGCACGTAACGTTAATTACGTAAAATGGTTCGCTATGTGAACCCAACTTGGTTAAAAGTGAGGTACACTTAAGACCTGGAATGCCAGACGTAACTTCAAAATTGACGGTTACACTAAGTTTCAAAGTACCTCACACGTAAGTTTCTAAGGGACAGATTACACACGTTTATTCAGGTTGTAGTGAACACCTTGAAAGATCTACCGCATGATGGAAAATACCTTTTACTGGTTGGCAACAGCCGCATGTGAACTTTAGTGTTGTAAGTGCAGACTTATAACCTAGCAAATCAATGATGGAGTCTGGCCAACTCTTATTATTGATTTGCCCAGGATAACCAGTACTGTAGTTACACCGTCACTCAGTGACATGGAAGTCGGACGAAATTCGTCCCCTTAATTGAAAAAAAAATGTAGTTGACTTGACTTCCGGTGCTAGTCACCACACAAGCGGTGCAACATCGCTCTGAACACGATATTCAAAATTAAATTAGCAGGCATTAGCTAAGTTAAACAGTTTGCATTCGCAACGCTTAGATGCCGGAAATTTTATGGACGCACGCATAATCTAAGTTAAACAGCTTGCATTCGCAACGCTTAGATACCCGGAAAATTTTTACGGATGCTGCGCAACTTCTAAGTTAAACAGCTTGCATTCGCAACGCTTAGATACCCGTATGTTACGGATGCCATGCACATTCTAAGTTAAACAGTTTGTAAATACAACGCTTAGATACGGGAAACAATTTGTACGAATGTCATGCATATTCTAAGTTGAACAGCTTGCAATCGCAACACTTAGATACCGAAAATTTCATGGGTGCCTTGCATATTCTAAGTTAAACAGTTTGCATTCGCAACGCTTAGATACTATACTGCCGACCATAGCAGATTATCGGAAATTTGAATTTCGAAAGATAAAAGTTTATAAGCGGCACAAATGAAAAAAAAAATGTTGTATGATTGCTGCAATTCGATTTAATTTTAAATTGTAGGTTTCTGGAATTTTAGAATTCCAGCTTCTGACTACGCCTGTGTATTGTCGCTTACGTTCAGGAGGACCAATGTAGGTAGCACAGGCATAAAAAGGTTCTTTTGCCAGGCAAAAGAGCTCGTTAAAGGCAATTGCCTTACAGACAAATCACTATAACAAGCACTCTAGTAACGAATACGAGTCACTAGAGCTCGCACGACATTAGGATCGAGGATTGTACTGATCACAATTCTGCGGTATAACATACTTATTGTGAGGCAATGCAATAATTTTTAAAATTAATGTTTGCTGGCGGAACCTTAACTGCTAGGTTCGACCTCAGCATCTAGTCAAAATGGGTTTACACACATATACATGAACAAGGTTCTTAAAATGCCATGATAGACGGCTTTCCGTATTGGTCGGTTTGAACTGTCGCTTGGTAGTCAAAAGGGAAAACAGACAAACATGAATACACTTGTTTCTTAATAAGCTACAATTGACGGCTTCCGCCACGGGTTAGTCTAAACTGTCTCGTAGTAGTCAAAAGGGTGAAACAAATACAAATAAACACATAATATGTTTTACACGCCACATCAATCGAGCCGCATGTATGAAGAGTTGCAGTACTCGTTATGCTGTTTCGAAAAAATGAACCGTAGAGTGAAATGCAGACATTAACAAAAATACTACCAAAACGTGGAGTATGTGAAAATATTTTAAATATTAAGTACGCAATAGGCACACAATTGTGAAAATTTTCATTGGGAATAACAGTAAATAAAACTTAAATCAAGGGGTTAAGCGAATACGACTTAACGGGGTAATAAAAACAGGTATCCTGTCCCCTCCATTATCCTAATGCTTATTTTGTTACTATGTAGCATGAAAATTTTACCGAATAAGTATAAGCATGATAAAACCGATTTTGATAACCTGGTCACCAGTTTGAGTTTCAATACGAGTCCAAACAAGTGATATGTAGTCAGAAACATACAAGTTTCTGGGCGACTCATGTACGTAGCATGCATATGATATTTTGAGACTGTGTATTCCGATGAAATCTTGTCGCCATTGGTACTGCAGAAAAATGTTTAAATTTGACAATGTCAAATAGTACTGTTCGAATCGAACCATGGATATTCCATATTTTTTGGTTTTATAAATTTGCCTATGAGAGCAAATCGAAGTCACGTTTGGCTATATAAAGTGACTTTTCTTCCAAATGTGAAGAGGCAAGAAAACAAGATTTCAAAGGGAAAAATGTTGAAAGTTGCCAAAACATAGCTAGTAACACTTGTGTGTTCTTTCATTCCCCCAGCTAGAGCAAATCTAGGTCAAACGACCGGCGACATGCTTGCCAAAGGTAGAGAAACCTACTCAGCCTAGAACGACCTTGGCCGGACCAGTGGCCAACTCGAGGTCGAAAGTAAGAGCACAACACGATATGGGAAAGTGCCACGCCTCCCTCGTTGAAAGCGAGAGGGATAAAACAAACCCATGTGGCCAACCCAAGGAAAGTGTAACATCATTTATTTCAGATCAACAGCAACAAATGTTGATTTTATTAAATTTGAGTTCAGTTACATGGAGAATGTGCTCTCGAGTCTTGCATGCACTTAAGCCATATAGTATTTTATTCCAATTCCACCCAGAATAGTATTGCTCAATTAATGAAGCAATTTAATCTTGCTGTACATAATTCTTGCTCTAATTTCTGTGAAAGTTGTTTTTTTATCTCAAAGAAAGGTGCGTTTTCCCTAGTCACGCGACAATTAAGTTTGGGCCGTAGGTAAATGCGAAATTCTTGCTTAATTATGTAAAGCAGTTTCTGTTATAAATGAGCTGGGTTTGGAAGCTAAAATAAGGAACCACTAAAAAGGTACCATGATTTTAGGATGAACAGGGATTATGTAAGGAAATTAATAATGGCTTAATTAATATTCATAACAGAAACAATACAATTAATTAATTGAATGCATAATTGCATAATATCATACATTTATTAAAATGCATGAGCCGAGTATTTATTCGGATAGATCAAAACGACTCCAGATAGCAATTATAATTGGGAGTCCTTCTTCTAAGACGACCGAGAGGCGGCAAGATTATTTGAGACTGAACAAGTGTAATTATACCTATTGTTAGAGTTTAAAGGATGGCATCACCAGCTGACAATATTTACAACAGTTTCGTAGAACCTAAATGACTTTCCAGAAGTAGATTTAATTACGATAAGATCGTCGCTCATGATCGATCACTTCGTGGAATAACAATAAGTCCCTCCCACACGGGATGGTGGCATATACCTTCAAAGCGCCGCATACGGGGAACAATTAATGAACCCGAAAGCAACAATAGAATGATTGACATGCGTAGAGGTCCCATTTGGAGATAAGGGCCCAAGCTGTCCAAATGTTACTATATTTAGCATTTCAATAATAAATCAATACTACAATGGATTGATAATGGCCGATAACGCCACAGTATTTAAACCGAACCTCGGAATGCGTGATCATCATCCGATCACCAGCCGTTCAACTGTTGTTAACTAGTTGACGCCAGTCAAATTCCGAAGGCCGCAATCCAGAAGTACGCCAGGCAGACTGCCGTGCCGGGTTAACGACGAGGGCGTCGCTGCCTAGCCGAGCCGTGGGCTAATGGCCGCACTCAAACTTCTATTATAGAGCTAAGTATTCTGATTCATTAGCAATAGCTAAGATTGTTTATGCTTAACTAGTACCGATCCGTACGCTACTTAATTAACCCGAGATTCCTTTAATTAATATAGAGAATATCATAATGATTAGGTTTACCGCTCGACTTAATCCGTAATGCCATTCGTTCGGCTCATTGCCGATAATTGTAATCATACAATCAAATCATAACAAAACTGTCAATGATTTAATTGACCATATTGTAGGGTCAATATTGTGTACGCCGGAGTGTCGCTTAAAGGCCCAGTATAATTGGATGTTTGCTTATTATTTAGCCTACTTAGTTTATACTTGATTTGTGTTTTATACAATTGTTTGCCCTTATGCCAACCTAGACGATAATGTTTATTGTGGTCAAATGGTCACTGGAATAGAACATTACACAAATTAAAAGGAGCACAAGCAAAGGTACATATGAGAGACGATATTCGACCTACAGTCAATACCAGATACCGGATTCCATTCCACCTCAGGGATAAAGTGAAGAAAAACTCAATTGATTACAAAGTTGAGACATTATCGAGCGAGCCGATGGTCCCACTACATGGAACATGGGTAACTGCACCAAATGTAATGTTCTATTCCAGTGACCTTTCGACCAGAATAAACGTTATTATCAGGATAGCATACGGGCAAACAATTGTAATAAAAGCAATAATTAAGCATTAAATAGGTAGGCTAAATAATAAGCAATCATTCATCTAATACTGGGCCTTTAATCGACACTCCGGCGTACACAATATTGACCCCACCATATGGCCAATTAAATCAGTGACAGATTGTTATGATTAATGGTATCGATTACAATTATTCGGCAATAAGTTGAACGAATGACATTACTGATTAAGTCGAACGGAAAACTAAATCATTAATATATTCTCTTAAATAATTAAGTAATCTCGGGTTAATTTAGTAGCGTAGTATTATTACTAGTTAGTCTTAAAAAATCATAGCTATTGCTATCGTATTGTAATACTCAGCTCTTAATAGAAGCGTGAGCGAAGCTATCGGCACACGGCTTTAGCTCCGCGGTGAAGCCCCTTCCAAGATGCGGCACGGCGTCTGGCCTGGCGTGCTTTCCAAATCGGGACCTCTGGAATTTTGACTGGCGTGAACTAGTTAAGCAACTGTTGAGCGGCTGATGATCGACTGATTATCATGCATTCCTAGGTTCTGTTTAAATACTGCATCGGCCATGATCGATCCATTGTAGTATTGATTTATTATCGAAATGCTAAATATAGTAACATTCTGACAGCTTGGGCCCTTATCACCAAAGGGCCCTTATTCCTAGGTTCTGTTTAAATACTGCATCGGCCATGATCGATCCATTGTAGTATTGATTTATTATCGAAATGCTAAATATAGTAACATTCTGACAGCTTGGGCCCTTATCACCAAAATGGGACCTCTACGCATGTCAATCATTCTATTGTTGCATTTGGGGATTTTAAATGCTCCCCGTTGTCGGCGCTTTGAAGCTATCTGCCGATATAATTAACTGTCCCGTGTGGGAGTGTTTTATAGTTATTCTTAGAAGTGATCGATCATGGGCGACGATCTTATCGTATTTAAATCTACTTCTAGAAAGTAATTTAAGGTTCTATGAAATGTCGTAAATATTGTCAACTGGTAATGCCGTCCTTTAAACTCTAACAATAGGTGTAATTACACTGGTTTAGTTACAATTATCTTGCTGCCTCTCGGTCGTCTTTGAAGGAGTACTTCTAATTATATTTACTTATCTGGAGTCTATATGATCTATCCAAATAAATAGCCGGCTCATGCATTTAATAAAATACACATTAATTCAAATGTGTAAATATCAATTAGTTGTTTGGTTTCTGTTATGAATACTAATTAAGCCATTAATTAATTCCTTACACAAAAGCCAATGGAGACATTCGTATTTGTGTCAATCTACGTCCTGTGAACGAAGCTGTGGAAAGAGAAAGACATGTTATGCCGACGACCGAGGAGATAATAGCTGAACTGTCTGATACATGCGAATTCACTAAGATTCACTACGGCTACTCACAGATTGAGCTGGCACCTGAAAGCAGACATATCACTACTTTTGCCACATACTGGACTATGGAGACTGAAAAGGGTACCATTTGGATTTAACGTCTATTCATAAATTTTCCGGAAGGAAATTGAGCGAGTCATCGCACCTGTCAAGCAAGCCCGAAATGTAAGTGACGACATCCTATTGCCACAAGAAAGGACCAAAATCACAAAACGACAGTAAAAGCTGTTCTGCAAATGCTTCAGGAAGAAGGCCTCACCATAAAGAAAGAAAAATGTGCGTACAAACAGAACCAGGTCAAGTACTTGGGACTAATTTTATCAGCAGATGGCATATCAGCAGATGAGGAAAAAGTGAATGCACTGTTGCAGTTTAAGGCACCAACTAATGTTCCAGAACTAAGAAGCCTACTTGGTATGCTAACCTTCTGCGCGACATTCCTTCACGACTACGCTTCCCTAGCAGCGCCGCTGAGAAACCTAACGAAGAAAGACGTTCAATGGGATTGGACGCAACAACACAAGGACGCATTAAGAGAAATCTTGCAAAGGCTGAAAAATTCTGCTACAATAGCCTACTTCGACAAGTCGAAATTCACGGAAATAATAGTCGACGCGAGTCCCATGGGATTGGGAGCCATTTTAATTCAGATTTCGTCCGAGAAAAACGAACGCCAGCAAAAAATACTGACTGATGTAGAATCCAGGTACTCCCAAACGGAGAGAGGCTTTAGCTGTCGTATAGGGAGCGGAACACTTCCATTTATATGTGTATGGGTCCCGCTTCAAAATCATAACAGACCACAAACCCCTTCAGGCCATCTTTAATAAGACAATTTACCAAGCGCCAGCCAGGATAAAACACTGGAGAACAAGGCTGGAGAACCCTGTACAAAATGTGCTGCTCCGTACGGCTTCATAAACCACATGCCTTTAAATTCGTTGACGGAACAGTTCAAGGAGGAAGTGGCCAAAGCAAAGGTGTCGGGAAACTTAGATGCCCTGGAGGGTGGATTTGATGCTATCATGCAGTCAATGGTTTGTGAGCAGATTGGATGGCGCAACCATTCACGCAGACTGCTTGTTTTCTCCACTGATTCAGGATTTCATTATGCTGGAGACGGAAAGCTTGGTGGCATTGTAAAACCCAACGATGGTAATTGCCATCTAGATGCCGACGGGCCTTACACAGAGAGCACTAATCAGGATTATCCTTCGTTAAGTCAACTGAATCAAAAGGCCATCAAAGAAAAAGTACACATGATATTTGCCGTGACAGCCAATCAGGTGCCTGTGTACACTCAGCTCAGTGAGAATTTAGAGGGATCGACCACAGGGAAGTTAGAGAATGACTCCTCAAATGTAGTGGAGCTTGTCAAGAACCAGTATGATAAAATCACATCAACTGTTGAGCTGAAAGACACAGCATCAACTGAATACTTATCAGTGACTTATTACTCCAAATGCAAAGATGGAAAACGACTTGAAAAGACTAGTGTTTGCAAAGGTTTAAAAGTTGGCACCACGGTATCGTTTGAAGTGAATGTTGAAGTGAAAAAGTGCCCTAAAAACAGAGCTGATTGGAAACAAAACTTTACAATTTCTCCCGTCGGTCTGAAGGAATCAATTTTGGTTCAACTGGAAATGTTGTGTGAATGTCCCTGTGAAACATTTGCGGAAGAGGAACGTAATAGTAAAAGGTGTACTTTCGGAAATGGAACATATGAATGCGGAATCTGCAACTGCTACAAGAACCGTTATGGGCGCAAGTCTGAATGTGATAGCTCCAGTTCAACGCCAGAAGTTGACGAGACTAAATGCATACAGCCAAACACGACGCAAGTTTGTTCAGGAAGAGGACAGTGCACTTGTGGTCAGTGTGACTGCTCGCTTGCAAAATCGACTTTCCAAAGTAATACTGATCAGGTATATGGTGACTATTGCGAATGCGACAACTTTTCCTGCGATCGCCATGACAACAAGATATGTAATGATAGAGGCAAGTGTGACTGTGGCGTTTGTCATTGCCAAAAAGGGTGGTCGGGGAAAAAATGTGAATGTAGAGACAGCGAAGAAACTTGCATGAATGAGGAAACAAAAACAGTGTGCAGTGGCAATGGGGTGTGTAGGTGCGGGCGATGCGAGTGTTTTGATTCTCCAGAGAGTGGCCGATATTTTGGCCAATTTTGTGAAGAATGTGCGACGTGTTCCCTGAAATGTGGTGAATACAAATCTTGCGTCCAGTGCATCGTGTTTAACAGTGGAGAGCTGACTGAAGAAGAGTGTCGCAACTGCAGCATCAGGCCTGATGTCGTAGACAAGGCAGAGAAAGAGCATGATACTGAACGTGTATGTGTATATAAAGATGATGACGACTGCAAGTTTACGTTTGTTTATGGATTTAACGAAAGAAATTATCCATACGTTCGTGTACAGAGAACAAAAGATTGCCCTCCACCGGTGAACATCCTCATGATTGTGCTGGGCGTAATTGGTGGTATTGTTGCCTTTGGACTTTGTTTATTGCTTATCTGGAAACTGTTGACTACTATCCATGATCGACGCGAGTTTGCAAAGTTTGAGAAAGAGCGACAAATGGCCAAGTGGGACACGGGCGAGAATCCCATCTTTAAGCAGGCTACATCAACATTCAAGAATCCGACGTACGGAGGGAAATAAAAGTGACGATTGGATGCCTGTGTTGTGTGCCATGCCGTATTTCGCGACAACCCTTGTTCCGTATCATGTTGGAACAACTCGCTGAAGAACAAGGAGCCAAACTGCTGCTGCCACAAGGGCTGTACTCAGCTGGTGAGAGGACAGCTCTTTTGGTGGTAGCAAAAGTGTAAATGAAGTTACATTGTGTACAAATACAGACAAGACTAAAAACGGAAAATATACGTTCACGAACTAACGATTTAAAGATGTGGAATTGTATTGATGATGTACATAACCAGCTGCTTCTTATCCTTTCTCCATTGCCAATCTTCCGGTGTGGTTCGACTTCAACCGCAGTCCCGAAGACACTAAAATTACTAGAATCTCGTTGGCTGTTAACGTCAGTGGCTTCAGAAAACATCTATCTCAACTGTACATTGAATTTTCCTCATCGTCGTCGTGTGTAATGATTACTGTTATGAGAACATTGGCTTCAAAAGTGGACTTTTGTACTTTTGCTGCTATTAAGACCACAAATGGTGGATCCATGGATATTTGAAGCCAGACGGAAAAGCCTTTGAACTTGTTTGGTGTTTTGGTGTAGTCAAATGCTCATTTGTTACTTTTACTTTTTGTGGAATAGACGGTGCGTTTTATATTAGCCAGCAGTTCGTGTAACCGTGAAAAGAAACCAGAAATATTGCTGTTTAATGACGACTTAATGGTATCTCTTCATTTTACGCCATTTTTCTACAGTAACAGATTCAGTTAGTTTCCTCTAAAGGAACCGTTAATTCACGATTCTCATTCATTGTAGGTGGTAATCCCCTATTTGCCATAATTCACGTACATGTTGTGATGATAATTTATTTCTATATTTCTATAAGCATAGCTGTTAATGCGGTTGTTTTAGCTAAGGTTGACTTAATTCATGTGCCATGGTACACCTATGCAGTACAGTTTATTTCTAATTTGTGGTAAGTGCAAGGCTACATGCATACGATATGGAAATTGAATACAACCAGGAAAAGATAAACCTGCGGACTATCTATCACGTCAGCAAAACAAAAAGGTAAAAAAAAAGCCATCAAACCTAGAACACATCACAGAGGAGTATGTTAGATTTGTGCAGACTGGAGGACTGACCGATGCCATCACGGTTGACAAGATAAAGTTGGACACTAAAAACTATTGTAACGTCGATTTAACATTATTTAATTTAATTCTTGTGTGTTCAAGTGTTAATTTTTGTTTTTATGAATAATACGGCGTTAGTTTCGGTTTGGCTATGGCGCTCTTTAACTTCCGGTTTTGGCATGCGGTGGTGCTGGGAATCGTCGTTGACGTTTGATGGCGTTTTTTACAAAATGTGCGTAACGAGTGGAAATCGTGTTACTTCTGGCTTGCATTTTCGTTGGTGATGAAGCAAGTTTCGATGGTCCGTCGTCGTAAATTCGGGAAGTGGCCTCTCCCAATTTCTTCATAGTCCGTCCTGTTGGTCTACAACTGGTTACGTGAGCCATGCTGGGGAACATGCATGAAGAAGGACGCGATGCCGAACGACGTCATGACGAGTGAGGTTGCTTGCGTTTCGATAGAAGCACGTCAATGTCAGAGGGTAATGGCAGCTGTTTATCCTGAACGTCTAGAAGCAGTTCTAGTCTTCTACTA
This sequence comes from Lithobius niger, assembly GCA_023313725.1. Taxonomy (NCBI): domain Eukaryota; kingdom Metazoa; phylum Arthropoda; class Chilopoda; order Lithobiomorpha; family Lithobiidae; genus Lithobius; species Lithobius niger. The sequence goes on along the minus strand of JAHWFP010201573.1, from coordinate 61,546 downwards.
ACGAAGCAGCGAGGAATCCCATCGTGACAAAGTTATCCGAAACAAAGAAAAAAATGGAACTGATTCTCATTTACAACAGCGTTGAAGTTTATGCCATCATCGTTCCATCTCGTTCGTCTACCTGTTGATTATGAGGCCCGTTTTGAGTTACTGAACTTTGTCCGACACCGTGGTTTCGACCTTCAATCCTTCGCTTGGTCCGTGAGTACATTGACTCTTCGTTTGGTCCGTGAGTACACTAAAACTATGAGAAATGCTGCATCTAACTGTCCGAAATTTGAATTTATTATGCGCCAATACGCCAGCCAGAAAAACCAAATTAGTGTCATATGATTTGCATTTACATGTATTTATTTGTTTGCTATTCCTATAGTATGGAATAAGGAAGACTAATTGCAACATTGGGTACTTTTTCTCCGAATAGCACAATTAATCCAGGGTAAAAGGAAGCTGAGCTCCTTGTGGATTTAAACGATATATATTTTTCTCTGCTCAAAGGCTTATCACTTAGTAAAAATTAAGCCAGGAGGAAATTTAAGAAAAGCAGAGGTTGGGTTATATTTTGCGAAATATTAAATTACACTTAAGAAGGTAACTCTAGATAAACCTCAGGTTTTATTAACCTTTTTATGGAGAAAGAAGATTGGCCTACTTATTAAATTATTTATATAGCCTATTTATTAGCCTATGGCGAATTACTATTTAGTAGGCCTATTGATGAATTTAATTTGCCGACTGAATTTAATTTATTGAATTCAATCAAAGCTATTAACAGCTTTTGGTGTAGCCTACTAGGGGCAAATATAATGAATACTAACATGCTAGGAATTTATGAAATAAATGTCTATTTATTGTTACTGTTAGTTGCTTGTATAAATGAATTCTTGGTCTCGACAAATTAGGATTGAACCCGGGGGAATTTGTGCGATAACATTTGAATTAAACTTGGACGAAGTGAAATTTAGGTGTTACACTGGGGGCCTGTGGTCCGGTCATTTTGAATTTAAATCAGAATTTCAAAAATAGTAGCCTTGTTCAAATTTTTTGCAAATTTTGGAGTTTATTTGAAATTAAATGTTTTGAACTGGGAATTGGATTTAAAGCTTTCAAGTCAAACATTTTTGGATTAAATATAGGCCTATTTTGGGGCCTGGTATTTTTCTAAAACTTCTTTTCTTGAGACCAGGAATTTGTTTTTTGTGAAAGTGTTTGAATATGCAGCAAGCATTAAGATTGCGTAACATATGGTTTTTTTATCTTGTTCGTGAAAATGTCGACAGATGGTCGTACCCCTTCAGGTTCTCCTTTAGGTAACCCTTTGTTGCAAAATTTAAATTTGCCAGTTAATACCCCAATATTGGTACATCAGCAAAGTAGGCAAAGTAATGTGCCTGTTCCACCACTTGGCATTAGTCAAGGTAATAATACTGGGAATGTGCCTCAGTCCTCACAAAGTACGGCTCATGCCGCGAACGTCCAAAACCAAACAATTCAAGTAGATTTGGCCGAGTATATGAGACTTCTTACTATTGAAGCCAATATGTAAGCCAATAGCCAATATGCCAATATGCAAGCTACAATGGGTAGTCAGCCATTAAATGTCCCATTTGTGGGTGCTACTATGCAGCCACAATTTACTACGGTACAAACTAATACTGATTCATGTAGTCAGCCTCCTCTTAACCCTAGTTCAGGTTTAAGTCAACCACCTCTTAATCCCTGTTCAGGTCCAAGTAGTCAGCAGCCTAACTTAAGTTTAGGGAATCAACAAACTAGTTTATTCGGTCAACAATCTAGTTTAGGTAATACAGCTAGTGCACAACCTAATATAAATTATCCAGGTGTAGGTGGACTTACTCAAAATCAACCCGTTATGGGTTATAGTCATGTTCAGGCACTTCCATTAATATGGACACCTAAGTTTGAAGTGAAGCCATTTGATGGGGATCCTGTGGGACCTGGTCCTAGGGAATTTTTGCTTAGGGCGGAACAACTTCAAGTAGGAAGGGGTATCCCCGAGCACATTTTCCTGACGAACTGGCTTCCTACACTTTTGACGGGTATGGCATTACAGTGGTTTATGGCTTGCCCACCTCCACTGTCATGGCAACATTTCAAAATGAGTCTTATGGTTCGATTTCAGGTGCGTAACCATGACGAAGTAGTTTTACATAGGCTAACATCTAGGAGACACATCGAGGGTGAAATGGTTGCAGACTATATCCATGATATGGCGCTGCAAATTCAGCAACTTTCGTATGCTATGCCAGAGTACGAACAAGTGCGTCTGGTTAAAAATAACATGGGCGCCGCATTAAAACTTATGTTAGGGACTAAATCTTACACCTCACTGTTAGAATTAGCTGCTGATGCGCGTAAAATTGAGAGTTTGTTAGGTCAAACTGCAATTCAGGTATATTTGGGGACGGCAACACCTCAACAAGTAACAACCTAAAGTAGTTTCAGCACCTCAATCTAGTAATACAGGGATCGTAGCTAGGCCTAAGGATAACAGAAATGCAACCAAAACATGTTATAATTGTGGGGTATTAGGTCACCTTTCATTTCAGTGCAAGGCCCCTAAACAAGTTAAAGGGGGGAGGAAGGTCAATTCAGTCAGTAGCAATGATTTGCCACCGACCGAAAACCAGGATTGAGCTCTGGGAAAGGGGGCGGCGGGGCTCATAAAGTAAAACCCCCAATAAACCAAAGTAACTTTAAAATCCCACGTCCAGCCAATATGGCTTCAGTTCTCGTAAGGGTTGGTGGTAAAACTGTAATAGGTATCTGGGATGAAGCGGCACCTTATACTATAGTAGGCCCCGATTTCTTAGAAACTTTTCAGCTAAATGGGATTAAATTAAATGAGCTAGAGGACTCTCTCGTGTCTGCCAATTCTGCACCTTTGCCTACTCATGGTTGGGCTATGGCAAAAATTGAATTGCCAGGCAAAACTGTAGTCCACCCCGTAGTCGTAGCAAAACAGTTAGGTCACCAATGCTTGTTAGGTGGTGACATTAAAGGTCTGTATGGTGTGATAGTAGATGGAACGGACGAGATGTGGCATTGGAAGGATATCCCTAACGTGCACTATCCTTTCTATAAAACGGAACAAAAACAGACTTCAGTTAACTTTATTAAAAGTTTGGATCCAGCCATTAAGGAAAAGCTTTCAGCTGCTCTTTTGACTGAAGACCAACAAAAAAGGTTTAGGGATATGTTGGAGGAATTTCCAGCGGCCTTTAATCCCGAACCTGGGTTAACTCACGTCTTAGAACATCATTTAGACACAGGTGATCATCAGCCCGTTTCATCTAGCCCATACTACCTTCGTCCTGAAAAGCGTGAAGCACTCGACGAAATCTTAAATGACATGATTCGTCGTGGCCAAATTGTTCCGCATTCTGGTCCTTGGGCAGCCCCTGTCATCGTCCGCAAAAAGAAAGACGGCGGGTGGAGGATGATAGTGGATTACCGGAAAATCAATGAGATTACCAGAAAAGATAAATATCCTTTAAACAGGATAGATGAACTTCTGGATACCTTGGGACAGCCGAAGTTTATCACGGTTCTTGATTTGCAGAGCGGATATTGGCAAGTCCCCTTGAGCAAGTCGTCCCAAGACAAGGCTGCTTTTATGACACCAGCAGGTTTGTTTAAACCGACGGTTATGATGTTTGGTATGTGTAACAGTGGGGCGACGTTCTCTAGACTTATCAATCATCTTTTCATTGACATGAGAAAGGATGGGGTAGTCGCATATCTCGATGATATCATAATAGCCTCGGCTGATTTTGATACTCATCTGAGCACGGTAAGAGAAGTCCTGTCACGGTTGCAGAAAGCTAACCTCACCATAAACGTCAAAAAGGTACAGATCTGTTTACCAGAAACTAAGGTGTTAGGCCACATAGTTTCAGAGACTGGGATTCGCCCTGATCCTAGTAAAGTGGATGCAGTCTTGAACTACCCGAGACCTAAAACGGTGAAGCACGTTCGCCAATTCTTAGGATGTACATCGTGGTACAGGAGGTTCATAAAGGGGTACTCTCATATAGCGGAACCGCTTAATCGTCTTCTGGATAAAGGAGGTCCGTTGGTCTGGAACGAAGCTTGTGAGAAGGCTTTTAAGGAACTTAAGGCCCTTATTACAAGTGCACCGGTTATGACGGCACCGGATTTTAACCAGCCCTTCGTAATCCAGACGGACGCGAGTGCCGTAGGCATAGGAGCGGTCCTGTTGCAGGAGAAGGATAGCAAACTGGCTACCATCATGTATGCAAGCAGGGCTCTCTCAAAACAGGAGCGTAAATATTCGGCTGTAGAACAAGAATGTCTGGCTATCGTTTGGGCGATTGAAAAGATGAGGCCATACGTGGAATGTTCAACATTTAAAGTGTTAACGGACCAGAAGTCACTTCAATGGCTCAAAACGGCCAGAGATCCCACGGGGCGTCTGACAAGGTGGCCCATGCGTTTGCAGCAATTTGATTTTTCCGTGGCCTATAACCCTGGAAAGATCAATCTTGTTGCGGATGCCTTGTCCAGAATTCCTGAAATGTCAGAGACTTTAGTCAACGCTGTACTGCGTGAAATAGAAGCACCATCTTTGCAGCAGGTGAAGGAGGCCCAGTTGCGTGATCAGGCTCTCAGTCTTCTCATCAAATGTTTGAGGGCAGGAGATGAACCCCCCTCGAATAAACTGGGTAAGAAAGTGGCGTCTCTTATGTGTTACAGTGTGCTGAATGATGATGTAGTTTGCAGGAAGTTTCAAACCCCTGCAGGTGTAGAGTCATACTGCATCATTGCTCCTAAAGAGTGGCGTAGCAAAATTATGGCAGCCTACCATGATTCTCTCGCAGGAGGTCACCTGGGAGCGGCAAAGACCTTGGCGAAGATCAGACAGACTTACACTTGGGTTGGCATGAGTAGGGATGTTGCAAGGTACGTACGTGCGTGCCATCAATGCCAATTGCACAAATCCGAAACTGCCCCCCCTCGTGGGTTTATGATGTCGCCGAGACATTTGCCTCAACCGGGAGACACCCTTGCGATCGATCTGGCAGGTCCTTATCCCAAAAGCAAGTCAGGGAAGCAATACATGCTCATAGTAGTCGATTATTTGACGAAATGGCCTGAATTGTTCGCCATCAAGAATGCTACGGCTCAAACAGTTGCTCTTTGCTTAGTGAAGGAGGTTTTTCCTAGGTTTGGAATTCCGAGAACCATAGTGTCGGACCATGGCCGACAATTTGTTTCAAAGATTTTCAAAACTATGTGCAGTATGTTTGGGATTAAGCGTAAGAATACCTCGTTTTACCACCCTCAACCAAATCTTGCGGAGAGGACGATAAAAACTGTTCGAGGTATGATTACCACCAACATAGTTGTGTCGCATAAAGAATGGGACTCGAACCTCCCTGCTATTGGTATGGCGTTGCGATCAGCAACTTCCGAAAGTACTGGGTTCACACCAGCTTTTCTGACTTTAGGAAGAGAGCTGCGTCTTCCCTGTGACCCAACTGCTATGGAAGCAGAGCTAGCTAAGATGCCGAAAGCTAGTGATTGGGCTGTCACGCTGACTCAAAATTTGAGAGCAGCCATTGATAAAACTCAAGAGAATATTGCTGCTCAAGCCACACGGCAAAAGCCATACTATGATGCAAAGCACAGAGACTTGTCTTTTGCTAAAGGTGACCCGGTTCTTAAGAAGGCCCATTTTCTCTCAGATAAAGAAAAGGGGTTTGCAAAGAAAATGGCACCGCGCTGGCAGGGCCCGTATATTGTACATGAGGTCTGTTCTCCAGTTACCATGAAGCTGAGTGATAGAGTAACAGGTAAAGTAATGCAGGGGACATTTCACGTGCAAGAGTTGAAGCCGTATGTGGCGTCGTCAGTGCAGTCTGAGGATGATATGGAGCAAGAGTCTGGGAACGAGTCATCCGAGGAATCTGAAGTGGATACCACCACTCGCAGAGTGTTGCGACCTCGCGAAGCGACTCAACTTAAAACTTCATTCGGCCCTTTTAACCCTCAAAAATAGAAAGTCGTGAGTGGGGTCACTCACTGGTGGGTGGGGGAGATGTGTAACGTCGATTTAACATTATTTAATTTAATTCTTGTGTGTTCAAGTGTTAATTTTTGTTTTTATGAATAATACGGCGTTAGTTTCGGTTTGGCTACGGCGTTAGTTTCGGTTTGGCTATGGCGCTCTTTAACTTCCGGTTTTGGCGTGCGGCGGCGCTGGGAATCGTCGTTGACGTTTGATGGCGTTTTTTACAAAATGTGCGTAACGAGTGGAAATCGTGTTACTTCTGGCTTGCATTTTCGTTGGTGATGAAGCAAGTTTCGATGGTCCGTCGTCGTAAATTCGGGAAGTGGCCTCTCCCAATTTCTTCATAGTCCGTCCTGTTGGTCTACAACTGGTTACGTGAGCCATGCTGGGGAACATGCATGAAGAAAGACGCGATGCCGAACGACGTCATGACGAGTGAGGTTGCTTGCGTTTCGATGGAAGCACGTCAATGTCAGAGGGTAATGGCAGCTGTTTATCCTGAACGTCTAGAAGCAGTTCTAGTCTTCTAACGAAGCAGCGAGGAATCCCATCGTGACAAAGTTATCCGAAACAAAGAAAAAAATGGAACTGCTTCTCATTTACAACAGCGTTGAAGTTTATGCCATCATCGTTCCATCTCGTTCGTCTACCTGTTGATTATGAGGCCCGTTTTGAGTTACTGAACTTTGTCCGACACCGTGGTTTCGACCTTCAATCCTTCGCTTGGTCCGTGAGTACATTGACTCTTCGTTTGGTCCACTAAAACTATGAGAAATGCTGCATCTAACTGTCCGAAATTTGAATTTATTATGCGCCAATACGCCAGCCAGAAAAACCAAATTAGTGTCATATGATTTGCATTTACATGTATTTATTTGTTTGCTATTCCTATAGTATGGAATAAGGAAGACTAATTGCAATATTGGGTACTTTTTCTCCGAATAGCACAATTAATACAGGGTAAAAGGAAGCCGAGCTCCTTGTGGATTTAAACGATATATATTTTTCTCTGCTCAAAGGCTTATCACTTAGCAAAAATTAAGCCGGGAGGAAATTTAAGAAAAGCAGAGGTTGGGTTATATTTTGCGAAATATTAAAGTACACTTAAGAAGGTAACTCTAGATAAACCTCAGGTTTTATCAACCTTTTTACGGAGAAAGAAGATTGGCCTATTTATTAAATTATTTATATAGCCTATTTATTAGCCTCTGGCGAATTACTATTTAGTAGGCCTATTGATGAATTTAATTTGCCGACTGAATTTAATTTATTGAATTCAATCAAAGCTATTAACAGCTTTTGGTGTAGCCTACTAGGGGCAAATATAATGAATACTAACATGCTAGGAATTTATGAAATAAATGTCTATTTATTGTTACTGTTAGTTGCTTGTGTAAATGAATTCTTGGTCTCGACAAATTAGGATTGAACCCGGGGGAATTTGTGCGATAACATTTGAATTAAACTTGGACGAAGTGAAATTTAGGTGTTACACTATCCACCACTGCAAATGTTCATAGAAGCAGTATCGAAAAATCAACGGCCTAAAGACCAAGCACTACTGCCGTTTAAAACAATCAGTCATGAACTTTCGGCAACTAAGGATAAAGACTTGCTTTTCAGAGGTAAACGTTTGGTCGCGCCAGCAAGCCTACACGACAAAATCATACGAATTGCACATGAAGGACACCAAAGTGTCATATAAAACAAAACAACTAATCAGAGAAAAGTGTGGTTCCCTAACTTGGACAGCAAAGTAGAGCTGCAACTTGCCAACTGCTTACCATGCCAACCGACAACAAAAAAACTCGAAGACCTGCCTGTACAAATGTAAAAAAAAATTTCTCCTTTATTGAGCCTTGTGAGTGTATGATTTGTCTTCCTTCTCCATTGTCTATGGCCGAGTGAATTTCGGTCGAATGGAGCCCTGGTCACGGTTGTGACCTTAATAACGGGTTCAGTGAGTTATCTTTATGCCAGTGGAGGATGCGGCCATAGCGATTAAGGCGCTATGCAAGTGATCTGGGGGCGAACTGGGTAGCTGGTTCGAATCCGGGTCACGCCACTCCGACGAAACGTAAGTGCGTAAAGGTGGCTTACTGAACCACGTTATTTCTAGTGTACGATTTTTGCTGTTGGCTAATTTCCAATTTTCCTTTACAAATGTCAGCACTTCCCGCCAGAACTTGGCAAGAACGGAGTGCAGATTTTGTTGGACCATATCTGACGGGTGAATACATTTTGGTAGTAATCGACGACCATTCACGCTTCAGAGATTGAAATTTTAAAGTCAACTTCGCAGAAAGCAGTTGAACCAAAATTGTCATCGTACAGGATCCCAGAACTGCTCAGGACGGACAACGGTCCCCCATTCAACTCGCACGAGTTTCGCCGACAAGTTAGGATTCAAACACCGGAAAATCACCCCTCGATGGCCCCGCGCCAATGGAATCGTTGAAAGATTCATGAAAACGATGGGCAAGACAATTTGTACCGGCAGTCATGCAAGGAAAGAACTGGAAAGCGGAGCTGAACACATTCCTCCGCAATTACCGGGCCACCCCACACTCATCTACTAAGGTTGAACCAGCAGACATCTTGTTTGACCGAAGAATCCACACTAAATTGCCTGGATTAGACGACAGAACACAAGAAAGCAGAACACATTCTGCAGTTGGATAAGGAATCCAAACAGCAAATGGCCGCATCACGAAATGAGAAATCGCATTTCCACAACATCAAGGTTGGCGACACGGTGCTTGTTAAAAAAGAAGTTAAAGGCAAATTCTCACCCGCCTACATCCCACAACCATTGAAGGTGACCGTGGTGAAAGGCTCCGTGGTGACCGCGAAAAACAACAAACGGGTCACGACTAGAAATACCTCGTTTTTCAAGATCATCAGCGAGAGGTGTGCCAAGATCCAAAGACGGGAAGAGGTGTATCTGGAAGACAGCGATGATGATGACTATTATCTACCCCAGAGAAACGCAACCTGCCCATAACAGCAAGAAATCAGAAGATACCCTGTTCGTAGTCGACGTCCACCACAAAGACTCATTGAACAGTAGTAATTTGTTGTGTGCATGCTTACACTTGTCTTGTATCAGTAATCTTGTAAGAATAAGCTGTAATTCAACTTGGGAAGAGATGTAGTGTAGCAGCGACACTATCGTATGCATCTCCAGATGTGTATATAGATCAGTGGTAGTTCCAATTCAACCATGCAGTTATAAGTAAACCAATGTGCCATGCAATGCGTGCATCTTCCTTCATTTATGCTTAATTACAAATGATTAGAGATCAATTAATTAAACATGGTACGCTATTTACCAAAATTGTCCCTCGATTGTCACAAATCAGGGTGCGAATTTTCGGTGGTCTTTATCTTTTTGACAGATCTCCCACCTTCCTCAGGCACTTCGAGCGTTGAACGCCTTTTGACTTGGAGAAACGGGAAGTTGTTTTGAATTTCCCGCACGTGTTTGTGCTTCCGGTTTGGGAGGAGGGATAAGATGCGGCGAGCAGTGGCTCCATCTGTGGAGCTTGGGAAGAGATAGGAGGGAGGAGCGCTTTCCACTTGCAATTCAATCGTTGTGTCAATTCTGGTGTAATAATCCGATTGACATCGCAATGTGAGGCTTCTTGGTTGTTCATGAGAGATTTTTTGGCATTCTGGAAGTGATGGATGGAGATGCTTTCCAAAGCCCGAAGATGTGGCTCAGACTGTGTGTCAGATTTCAGAAGCATTGTGGTTCTCTTCCAAGCAATTTCGTGATTTTTGGAGATGTGGTGAGCAGCAACTGCACTTCGTTTGGCTTTCCGTTTCTCCACAGCCTTCATGTGTTCTCGAACTCGGGTGCTAATTCGACGTTTGGTTTCGCCCACATAGATGGCGTCGCAGTCCGAGCACGGGATAGCATACACCGCTGCCTTGTTCTGCGGGAGGCTGCAGAGAACCTCGGGGTCATCCGAGGGGGGAGGAGGAGCAGTTGTAGTGTCCGTTGTTAGGTGTAGTTCCTGGCAAGTCGGTGGAATCATAGGACCGACTTTCCTGCTCTGGGATCTAGTGTTGTATCGGTGGTTGACCCGCGTAGCTCCAGAGAAAGTTCCCTTGGTCCTGGTAGAGGTTCCACGAGGAGTAGGGGTAGCAGCAGGAGGGTGCGCTGGCCCCGTATCTGGAGGTGGTGGAGGCGTCGGCGAAGGAGCTGGGGTGTGGGTCTGCTTCTTCTTTGGTTGCAGCAGTGATTTCAGATTCGGGGGGGTTGCGAAAAAAACACCGGACTCCTCCACGGGAGAGGATTCGCTTCACACGGTCTCCCTTGCTGGGGCAATAGGACACAACTTGGAAAGGCGCTGGGGACTGCATGACTGGAGACTGGTTTTCCCGCCATCTCCTAGCCTTAGCGATAGCCTTATTAATCAGGCGGGCAGGGAAACCTAGATTGAGAAATTTCTCCTTGGCTTGGAGGAAGTGCTTGGTTGCATCTGCGTTCCCCCCCGAACCCCCCGAATCTGAAATCACTGCTGCAACCAAAGAAGAAGCAGACCCACACCCCAGCTCCTTCGCCGACGCCTCCACCACCTCCAGATACGGGGCCAGCGCACCCTCCTGCTGCTACCCCTACTCCTCGTGGAACCTCTACCAGGACCAAGGGAACTTTCTCTGGAGCTACGCGGGTCAACCACCGATACAACACTAGATCCCAGAGCAGGAAAGTCGGTCCTATGATTCCACCGACTTGCCAGGAACTACACCTAACAACGGACACTACAACTGCTCCTCCTCCCCCCCTCGGATGACCCCGAGGTTCTCTGCAGCCTCCCGCAGAACAAGGCAGCGGTGTATGCTATCCCGTGCTCGGACTGCGACGCCATCTATGTGGGCGAAACCAAACGTCGAATTAGCACCCGAGTTCGAGAACACATGAAGGCTGTGGAGAAACGGAAAGCCAAACGAAGTGCAGTTGCTGCTCACCACATCTCCAAAAATCACGAAATTGCTTGGAAGAGAACCACAATGCTTCTGAAATCTGACACACAGTCTGAGCCACATCTTCGGGCTTTGGAAAGCATCTCCATCCATCACTTCCAGAATGCCAAAAAATCTCTCATGAACAACCAAGAAGCCTCACATTGCGATGTCAATCGGATTATTACACCAGAATTGACACAACGATTGAATTGCAAGTGGAAAGCGCTCCTCCCTCCTATCTCTTCCCAAGCTCCACAGATGGAGCCACTGCTCGCCGCATCTTATCCCTCCTCCCAAACCGGAAGCACAAACACGTGCGGGAAATTCAAAACAACTTCCCGTTTCTCCAAGTCAAAAGGCGTTCAACGCTCGAAGTGCCTGAGGAAGGTGGGAGATCTGTCAAAAAGATAAAGACCACCGAAAATTCGCACCCTGATTTGTGACAATCGAGGGACAATTTTGGTAAATAGCGTACCATGTTTAATTAATTTCTGTTACCAAGTAAAACAATGAGCCTTTCGGCCTATCGTGATTAGAGATCATTACAGTTTACATTCACATCTTACACATTTTGGGCAGCCTACCGACGTTAACGGTATACTTAGTAATTCCTTATCACCTGTTCCAGTCGGCTTTTCTGGGCTGTGTTAACAGATTCCAAGTCCACTTTAACAGCGTTGTCTCTTTCTTCCTTAGATTTTGCATCACGACTGCGACCACTCTTTTTCCACAGATCCTTTCTCCTTTCTTCCATCATAGACTTTCTTTGAATAAAAAAAAGTTAGAAATAAAATTAGGTTAGCCAACTTTTTATTTTTTAAAGAAACAAGTATAGGAAAAATTATGAAGAAGATTCTATGATTCCTATTTTAACAGTTTGAACCAGGGATGAAAACCTTTTATTTATTTTATTAATTTAATTTCGATGATCAGGATCAATACAGGCAATAAACAAAGAAAGAGAAATCCTTGAGGCCCGAAGAAGATAGCAGCTCAAGCTATCGAAAATTTGCTGGACAAAGCTGTTGCCTTGATTGAGAAACTGTGCAGTAATTTTTTCCGGAATTTTTTTCCGAATTTGTTGACCAAATGGTGTTTCACAGTACAAAAATTAACGATGTTTTTAAAGAAAAAGAAATGAGCCAATATTGTGAACAGCTAAGGATGACAAATGAATAGTAATAATGGTGAAAAATTCACATGTCATCACGAGTCCACAAGAGACAAATTATTAAATAATTTAAAGAAGGGGATTGCAGACGAGCTAAACTTACACCAGCAAGGCCACAGGACATTGGCCAGTTCAGGTCAGGATTCCACCACATGATTGTATAATCTTGACATACACACACAGTAACAGTACATAACAGTATACACATTGTGGAGGAGCAGCACCTGTTAGCAATATTGCAAACAAGAGAGCTGTTGGATGCACATGCCCAGCAAAGGAAGGAGTAAGGAGTAAGTGTTCATCCTTTGCAGCAGTCCTCAGAAGGAAGGCATCCTCAGCAACACAAGGAGCCCACTTGGACCACTTCAAATCAGAAGTTCAAGCATGAATCATATGCCATTGTTGTATAGACTTGTAGACTGTTCATGCTGTGCTGGAAGAAGTCGGACCACAGACATATGCCACTGATTTAGGGCTAATTTTCAAAATATATAAATTTCCCATCTTGCTACAATTTGTCAAAGATGATAAAATGCATAAAAAGGCTTGCTATGTTCTGAGAGAGTCGGGCAAACATCACTACCTGGCAACAGACTTGTCGGGAAACTTTAGTCACTATTGTTGTTGTAGATTTACGCCAACACTGCCTACAGTGTCTACTACTTTAAATTTAGAACAAAAGCTGTGTGGCATTGGGACGCTAACTAACTTGGCTGCCACCATCAGTTGAAAGACCAGACGCTATTTCTGCAGTAGCCTACGGCTTGCTAACTTAGATTTCGTAAGAATCAACGCAAGTTTAGCAAAGTCATAATTTATTCATGACACTCATACATTACAAAATTCAAAACACATCAAAGTTGAATTCAGTCAAAAATAGAATAAAATAAATTCAGCAAAATTTATAGTAACTCTTTTTCGAAGAAACCATCAGAGATTTGACTACAAGGAACAACAGGATTTTCCGTCATTAAAACTGTGTGAAATTGAACGATCTCAAAACCGCTTGGTTTAGAGATCAACACTGTGAATGTTCAAATAAATATTGTAAGACAACAAAAACCACTCAAAGATTTGAGTGAAGAAAATACTATTATACATCCATTTACAACTGGGGGGGGGGGGGGGGGCCCCCCAGATAAAATAAAAGTAAGAAAGTTTTTAGATTTTTAAAGAAATCCTCACCTTAAATAACAGGATGAAAAAGACAAACACCAGGGCCACCTGGTTAATTTTAGTTTTTGTTTTTGTACATTACCTTCTATTTACATAGCAGTCCCCCCCCCCATGGAGCTCTATTATTCCTAGCTTGAAGGTTGGCTTCCCTGCCGGTCTCGTAAATCAATGCGCACGACAGGAACTGGCTCCGTCTATATAAGCAGATCGCGGCGGAGCACAGCGTCTTTCTTCCAACCCACATGAACCTAGTCCATCATGGGGAGGCTGGGTAGGTAAAAGGTAATATATATTTTCGTATAGGCAAACAAAAACAAAAATTAACCGGGCGGCACTGGTATTTTAGTCTTTTTATTGCCACGAAAATATCCATTACCTTTTATTAGCAGACCTCGTCACAAAGACGGCGGGCTAGGTTCGGAGTACCCACGTTACGAGCTGGCGGCGTCACGGACAGTGTCCTGGTGGAACCAACGAGAGTTTCTCCAGCCTGGGCCCGGGATCCTCAGTCCCATGGGCAAACAACAGGAACAGCCGAAGCCAGGGGTCAAAACAAACGGTTCAACACTAGGGGAAGGTTGAATTGTAAACAATTAAGATGTCAACCTACCTTGGTCGGGAAGCGGGAAGACGGACTTGAATCCTAAGCAGGTGTCGCTGGCAGGCTGGAACCGACGAGGTGATGCGTGACCCGGAACAGATGTGGCTGCCTTGTCGTTTGGAATCGGGTAGCAGAGGGTATCGGAGGAGGCAGATGTGGAAGCATGAGCAGAAGAGTCAGAGGGTCGGAATTGCCACTGTCATGTTAGTGCACAGAATAGGGTGGAATCTACTAACAACGAATCGACGAAACTGTGTGCAATAGGAAGGTTACATTGTTCGGAGGGATCTGGCGAGGCGCCAGGAGTTGTAGTAGGATCGAGTCCCAAGAGGATCGTAACACTTCGGCAAGGACGGAGCATGGCTTAGCATATGAGGACTCTGTAGATTGAGTCATGGAGACGTGGCCAAGAATCTCAAGTACTAAAGATGAATGGACCGATCCGCTGTTGCATGTTGTCCGTTGTCTGTCTTCTCTCCCATCCAGTTGGTGTATTGTTGTCCTTTTTTTTTTTTTTTTTCATAAAACAGGACTCGTGAGAAAGGTGAACGGAATCGCAGACGGAAGCACGAATGTTGAAAGGAAGAAGAGGAATCGGATCCAGATCGTGGAAATGAAGAGGCACGTCGCGATTGTTTGTTGGTGGGTTATCGGCAGGAATGGTTCGTGAAGAAAAACTTCTCTCTCTCTCATCTTTTTTTTTTTTGATGATGGACCTGAATGAAAAGAGATGATAGAGAAAGAGGGAATCGTGCGAGGAGTAATGATCCCAGGCCCGGGTTGTAGACTCCTGAACCCCTCGCGGTACGGAGTGGCATCATATAAGAAAGGACTGCAGAATTTTGAGTAATCGAGAATCCTAGGGCAACGCCCTTAGCCTTTTTTTGGCACGGCGAACAAGGTAGGGTCCTGGTGGACGTATCAGAGTGCCGAACGATTCCGTTAAAGACCGGAAAAAAGGAGGGTGCGTCATCGTACTACCAAACCAAGTAAGATGACAAGGCTTGGTACACAGGAGAGGTGGCTGCTTGGGACCATGCTGATTCCAAAAAGCACAGATCGGGCGGGACTGCAGACTCGAAGCCGGTTACCGAGGGTGCAGTGGAAGGTGAATGGGCCAATTCTTGGATCCGTGGATGAGCAATGAGGAATCGAAGCTGAGTCTGGTATTGGGAGAGTCGGAACGGATTCAGAAGAACTGTCGGAGGGGCTCGTGAAGGCGTGAAGGAAGATGTAGCCGTAGCTGAAGGATCTTGGTACGGAGATGGTAGCAGAGAGGGAGCTGCTTCATAAAGCTGTCACACAGTCGAAGGGGATGGAGACTCCGAGTGGGAATGAGGAGCATGAAGGGAATGGAGTCGTAATGTTGCCGCGGCTCCATGGAAACGCCTGGAGCGGGAGCGGCCACAATAAAAGACACGCCATGGGGGTGAAGACGGAAGAGGAGACAGCCAAGGAAGCTTGTGTTTGAGGAGTCGATAGTTCATCCTGAGCACTTGGTATCGAGAACGTGGAATATCCAGGTCATTTGAGAGGGTAACTACTTCCGATTGCAGAGTCAAATTTTGGTCTCGAGCAGCGGCGGCAGAGGATCAAAGCGTCGAGTTTTCGGATCGCAGAGACAGAAGTGAAGTTGAAAAATTCTCAGCCCAGGAGAGGACGAATCTTATGTTAAAGTCTTCGTTTTCTAGATCTCAGACCGGCAGTTGAAGTCCTCGTGTTAGGGCCGCCTGGATCGTGGAGGCGGACGGAAATGGGGCAGGTTCAGAAGATGGTGGTGTCACTGTTTTCTCGATACCGGGTGTCCACGGTTGAGGTAACGTTCGGTACAGGTGGTGACCTGATTGCGGTTGAGGGTGGTACTGGAATCATCGCTCGAGGTGGCCGTGTTGATGGGAACCGCGGAGGAGCCATCGGAATTGCACGTTCTTGATTTTTAAGTCCTTTCTTTAGAAGTGATGGAGGACGTGGGGGACGGAATCCCAACGGTCCGGGAACCGCACTGAGCTTACTCGATGAGAAGGTTGGAACCGTGGCCGTAGTGGTAACTGGAGGTACGGCAGAAGACTGAGACGAGCTTGAAGTAGATGACGCAGATAAACTGGAAGTAATTGATGTGGTTGATAGTTCTTTTTGCCGACGTTGACGATCCGCTCGTAGGCGAGAGCTCCTCTGGCGACGGCGAATCTCCTTCCATTTTGTCGGGGAGATTTTAATGCATATGGCACATAGGAGATCCAAGCCGTTGCATTGTCGATGGTGTTGGCAGCAGGGATGAGGATCAAAGTGTTCTTTGGTTCCTGCTGCGAATCCAGGGCACACACACGGCTTAAGCTCACAAACGTTGGCAATTTTGGCAGGTGGTAAGGGGTCCTCGAATGAAGAGGAATTGGAAGACATGGCTGATGCTGTAACAAACGAATAAAGACGACGAAGATACCGTTAAGATTTGAAGTTGCACGCCACAGTTGGAGTGTCCTCTAGTGGCAGCGCCGTGAAGCAGAGATTGAAGGTTCCGTATGTGAAGTGTCATGGCGGTGAGGGATCAAAAGTGGTGAGGAATCTACGCTGCTGGAAAGGATTTCGCCGATTCAATGGTAAAGGAGAGCGACCGGCTGGGCATTGGCCTGCGTGATTGATAATGACGAAGAACTGATCATGATTCCAGTCGCTTTTGCGTGTAAATCGCCTGGAATAGGAAAAGCCCGGCTGTTTGAAGGTGATCTTGAAGATGTACCAATGGCTGTCTTGATGCGGTAACCGAAGAACTGAAGAGGTAAGGAACAACGAGAACTTAAAAGTTAACGATTGACATGAGGAATCGGTAGAGGAACCCGGACTCGTGCGGTTCCCAACGGCCTGGATTGAAGACTTGAAACTACTGTGAGGAACGTTCCTGCTTGTCATTGAAGAGTCAGTAATCGGCGACAAAATGTGCGTGCAGGACTGACGGAGGAACCGGTTTGTGTGGATCCCTGAAGAATGGGTCGAAGTTTTTTGTGGAGAAACCGAGAAGGAATGTCTTCCTGGTGACATATTGTTGTGGGGAATCAGTGACAAGTCTTTTGTGCAGGAACGGTAGCATGTAGAAATAGAGGAACCGGCCATGGGTCCTGGATGGAGATGACGGACTGGGGTTTCCTTCTCATGGATCAGTGTGATTCCAGGTATAAGCGGGAGGGGCGCCCTAGACATTCAAAGCGGAGAACGAGGACGAACAGGCAGGAAATCGGATGATACTGGACTGTTGTCTGAAGAACCGGAGGACCATGGTTCGAGGCAAAAAAGGTCCGAGGGTGAAGAGGAAACCGCGTTGGGAAATACTCGGACCGGAGACAGCGGTCCGAACGGAAGACAACAATCGACAACATGGAAAACAACAATCGACAGGACTCACTGAAGAATGCAAAACTGTCATTGGAATCTTGGGAAGGGAACCGGTAATCGCAAATCTGCTGGTGGAGAGAAACTCGGAGGAGGACTCGGCGATCCTCCCAATGGCGTTGAAGCAACAGGTGAGGGGAGGATCGGCCGTAGAAGACTTTGACGAGGCCCGAACTGGCGGAACTCTTGGAGAAGCTTTGGTAAAATGTAGGAAGGTGGCTGGAGTGGCAGGCGGATCGTCCCAACGCGTGGTGACTCCTTACGCTTGGAAACATGATGTGGCTTCTGTGAAACGCGGATCGAGGCAGTAGGCGGATCAGGTGAAGCAAAGGTAGTGGAATGCGGAGCGGTCTCATCAGAGGCAGGCTCGGGTAAGGGAATCTAACCCCCCCCC
>JAHWFP010201573.1:22990-43781 GCA_023313725.1 Lithobius niger | reverse complement strand
GGGGGGGGGGACTTATGTTAATAAAAGGTAATAGAAATTTTCGTAGCAATAAAAAGGCATATACAAGACATATCCATAATAGCTGGAGCGAAGAGGGTTACGAAAATTTTGTATCCTACATATATGTGTTTTCAGCTATATGTGTGCATGTCATACTATGTTTAGATTGGAAATTTTATTAAAAAGAAGTGGAAGGAGGAAATACAAGTAGATTGTAAAAGTCGGGTAAGAAACGTAAATTTTAAAGCGATAAGTAGTACATGTTCTTAAAATTTAAAATGCAGGTGCTCGATATATCGTAACGTGCTATTGGCTAGATATATATCTTAATTGGAATTTATAAATGTTAATTACGTAATGCATGCGGCATGAATAATAAAGGAAGAAATTTACTGAATTTACAATGATCATAAGAATACAATGTTATGAATTGGGTTGTATGTGGAAATACTACATTCTGTAAAATTTTAAAATTGTCTGAAGCATGAAACAATGGAACTTATTGAGTATTTGCAAGTTCTGTACAATGGTGGATTGTTAATGAATGATTTCACGATGAAAAGATTAGTGATTATATAAATCGCATGAGCATGAGAAAAATGAAATATGTAAGTATGATCGCGGAAGGACTAAAATTTTGACAAGTGTGAATTGCAAGGTAGGTTTTCAGGCTCATTGGCTTGGGTTGTTGGTTGGTTGGAAATTAACATAGAAGGGGAGGAAATATTAGGAAATTTGGTTAAAATTTTTAATTTTCCCCAAGTAAAAAGTTACAAAGTGCATAATTTTAATAATGGACTACTGATATGGATTTTACTACGTTTCTTCGTAGAGGTTTTCCCAGCATCCGAGCCAATTAGGAAAATTAACTCGAAGGGCTTGATCTCGGGGTGGTCTTTGTATTAATTGTGTGTGGGGTGACTTGGATTCAAAACCGTAATGATTGAGACATTCAGAATTCCATCGGGGAATACTGCAATTTTGTTTGGTTGGGGATATTGTTACGATATTAATTTGCATAAATGAATAATTTATAAGGTTTAATCAAGATATTAATTAAGTCATTAATAAAGACATATTTTACAGTTATTAATTATTAACATATTAGATCATATGGAATGGTCTAAAGAAAGACAATATTTTATTGAGACATATAGCTTAAATATCAAAACATAAATGGAGCCTTGGATTGAAAGAAAGCATTGCAATTCTTAAATAAAGAAACCTGGAAAGTATTCAGGTAAATGGTTGACACAAACGGAAATATTGAAAGACTTGACATATAAGGAAAATTAGTAAGAAGCAACAGTTTAGCTTAAGTTTGCTTAAGTAGCTAGCTAGGTTACAATAAAAGCAATTATCTTGCCAAAACGGGAATAGGGTCTAGGGAAGACAAGAGGTATTTGGTTTCCTGTATGTCGAAATACAGATTTGAAGAATTACAGCCAAGCAAACGTCTCGAGAATGAAATAGGCCCGCACTCTCTTGTGTGGCCGTCTGCGTTCGAGTAAGGTTCTCTCTCTCTCCCCCGTTTGTGCGATCAGCTGTCTCAAGGTTTTGGGTTGCGAGCAACTTGGCTTCGCTGCAAGGCGTGAGCAAGCTTCCAATAAGATAAGCATTCAGCGATATATTCTTGATTATGGCTGTTGCATAAACAAGTAGGAATCATAGCGAAGCGATATATAAAACCCATAACACAATTACCTACATTAATATCAAACATAAATTAGAGCACCGACTGTAAAAAAAAAAAAACAGAATTAAAAAAATGGAAAGGTATCTTATGTAATACTCACTCTTTAATGGCTTGCATCATTTTTACTTTGAATTCTTCATACTCTTCACTAATACCCTTTAGAATATTCTCTTTTTCTTCAATAGTTTGCACAAGTACTTCTAATTCAGCTTGTGCATTAGCCTAAAAACGTTATTTAAAGGTAAAATTAGTTTTTACTTATTCTAAAATTCTTACCTTTAGTAATATCGTTATATTATCATTATATTTATGCTACAAGCACAAAACCTTAAATTTCACTTTAAGAACCTTCATTGGCTCCCCACTATGTGGCGCTATGCTAAATCGACGCAAGCTATCACACATATCCACCTCAATCGTTTGAAGAACTATTCAGTTCAGCAAAACGGGGATGGTGCACGAGTTCACTAAAGGTACATATTTTAGGATAAGTAAAAACACCAAAATACCAAACACCAGCTGCATCTGAGTGATTTTGGTTTTATTGCCTTTATGAAAATATACATTACCCGATATTTAGCATTCTCCTTCTGCATATGCTGTGCAATCTAGAGATTAAAGTTCTTGATCCGTCCCGGCTCTGCTACCCTCTGCGCATGCGCAGCCTCTGGCTGTATAAGCTCAGACGTTAGATGATGTTTCATCTTTTGCTCCTCTAAGTGCCCCAGTAGCGACACAGAGGGGAGGAGGGTGGGAGAAAGGCAATGAATATTTTCATAAAGGCAATAGAAACCAAAATCAACCAGATGCAGCTGGTATTTTGGTGTTTCTATGTTCCATGAAAATATCCATTACCTGATATTTAGCATTCCACAGACTTCGTCAGAGGCGGCGGGTGCCACTTAACTGAGCCCCCTAGGTTAGAGAACAGGTCCCCCAGAAAGATATGGCTTTGCAAACGATTAGCTGAGACTAAAGATGGAGGGAAAATCGTTATGCTCAAGGGGGAATCAAAGTACATTTCCGAATTTAAAGTCACATGATGTCGTTGAAACTACAGTGATCAAAGACGGCAGGGTATTTTTATTGGTCACTCTCTCTGTCTGTTTGAAAACCCACGATCCAACGAGGTTGTTCTGTAGAAGAAGTAGTAAAAAGATGCCAAGCTGCCGTTGAAGATGTAAGCAGATCCAATTGATCGGAATGCCAATGTCTAAAAGCTAACGGCACGCTCACGCCAGAATCGATCAAAATGTACAACTTATTTTTCTGTACGTCAGCAGGAATGACGTGAGGAAGATGCCAAGTCAATTGTTCCAGAACTATCTTGCCAGCACCGACTCCCGTGTCTCTAAATATGGCATTGGTGTCCGAAGATCGCATCAAGATGTGTTTGACGAATGCCATACAAAATCTTGGTGTAAACTTCCATAAAATCTAACAGGTGAGACAATGGTACCGCGAATGTAAAACATCCTCTGGGAGGATGACTGAAAAGATGGTCCCGCTTGTGTTTGAAAATGGTATTAGTGTCAGGATCAGCCGACCTATCATTGCCGCTGTCAAGAAACCAACCCCTGTTGGCGAGTTCAGCTTGGTCTTCAAATCCATAACTAACTATTCCTTTCATTGTGCTGGTGGTCCCAGGAGAGTTAAGTTGATCCACTGTTTTGTCACCTATTTGATACTGTATGCGAGAGAAAAGCCACGACATTATTGACCACAGTTATCTTATCCGTTACAGCATAAGAACTGGCATCTGAACTTTTAAGGAGAGATCCCTTAACGTGAAGGGAACTCTGGTGAGCATGTGTGAAAAGATCCTGATTTTGCACCGTGATTCTTATTTCGGAATTAACCTAGTTCAAGTTCGTCCCGACTATCCCAGAATATTCGTTAAAATTATATTCGACTACCGATTCGTCAACGACAAAAGATTCAGTCACGTTTAGGTAATTTTCGTTCATTTCCATTCGGAGCGCGGTGTAGCGGACGCTACGACGGCTGAGGTGCTTGTAGCGCCCCCGACATCATTAATTGACGAGTACTTCTTAGCATCAGGTTTTGTGGTTATTACGACTTTTTACGACAATAAACACAGCATGGGCTACAGTCCCGGCTTGGGGGATGGAGCGTCGGTGTCCTATTATAGACCTAACCTTAATGCTACCGGTAATTTCACTGCCACCAACGGTGGATTAATTTAACTGTTTAAATGAAGTATAAAGGCTAAAAGGGCTACATAATAGTCTACACTTAAAAACAATTAATCTACTAGGGAACGAACCCGAGGTTTAAAAACTCTTGGTTTTTATTTTAAAACATCAGAAAATGAAAAACAAACACTTTTACATTAAAGTTCACTAGATTAGCTTTTGACAAGTTTGCAAAAACACTGGGCTTGAATTTACATTTTGTAATTCAGTTTACATACAAGAACAACGATGTTGATACTTATAAACACTTAATTTTGATTAGAAAAGCATTTTTTTCTTGGGTTCCAATCCTGGGATACCCAGCAAGCTGAACTGCGTCTGCTAAGTTACAACTATATTTGACAACTGTAGTTTTCAAGTCGTCCAACAGTTATTTTTCCCTGAATCCACGAGGTTCAAACCATCCCTTTGTTTACATTATAAAAATGAACAAAGAATGAAACTGGATTTTTAGGAAGAGACGCCTACTCTAACATTATGGTGGTAAAGACCAGCAATGCGGATTAGGCTTACCAACCATAAAGACTCTAAGCTAGAGGTTAATTTAAGTTAGACTATAAATTTAGAATTGGGGGGTCCTAAAGATAAACTTCTAAAGTTAAACTAGTTACTTACAACCACTACCATTTTGCCCGGCATGGCAACCACGGACGTGACATCTCCACTCCCGACCGGCATGACCCTTCTAGCTTGAGAGATCTGTGAGCTGTGCTGACTGAGCTGTAGAGGGAGGGCAACTGGGGCTTTTTATGCTGGAGCAGCGGATTTTCTCGACCAAAGCGTGGACGCCGAGGAGAGCTGCGGGGGTCTGATTGGTGGAGGGCCAGGAGAACAATGGGAAAGTCGGTAGAGCAAAGGGTTTGGTTCAGAGCCGTTTGAAGGAGTAGGGAATGGTTAAAATAGGCCAATTTGAGTTTTCAACTCTTGAACATTGGGAAAGGCCTTTACTTTGGGATATTTATTAATGATTGAATATTTACATATGCACATCGTATATAGGCTCTTGTTAAAGCTTAGTACTTTGGTTTGGGTAATGAAATAATCATTACTATTAAATTAAATAAGCTTTAACGGAAAACTGCAGTGTTACACACCACAACTAGGTTGGGGGAGGGGGACTGAGTTTCTTTGCACAGACTGACTTTTGGATTGGCTTTGGGAACAGATCTTTATGAGACTGTTAGTTTTAATAGAAGGACAAGCTATTGCAAACATTCGGATGGTCACAGTCGGGTTTTTGCAGAGATTTAAGACAAAAATATTTACACAAAAATTTGTGTCCGGTGATTGCCGATGTCGAATTAGTTCGGACTAAGGTAGTGTTCTGGGGGCAAAGGATTATTAATAAAGTATAAAAAGAACATTTTGCCGGCTCCCAGCCAGGCTGGCTAAAACTGTTTTTTTTGTGCCTAAAACATACTTAACCTGATAATTTAGCATTACATTCCTCGAATGTGATGTTCCCTTGGAGGTTTCTTCTGCTGTGCAGCCGCCTGCTTGCATACCCCTGCTGCGCATGTGCGTGGCAGTCCCCCCTTATAAAAGCGACAGTGTGCCCGCTATCGGCATTCATTTTACTCTCAGTGTGTCAGGCGGTGACTCGAGAGGGGAGGCAGGGCGGGAGTAGGTTAAGTATGTTTTAGGCACAAAGAAACCATTTTTAGCCGGCCTGACTGGGGGCCGGCAAAATGTTCTTTCTTTGTTGCCAAAACATCTTAACCTGATAATTTAGTATTATCAGCAGACCTCGTCAAAGTTTGGTGGTGGGCACCACCCTGACGAGCGCCCCGGGATGCAAGCAGGCTGTCCCCCAAAAAGTTATTGAAAACTTCGCACTTTGTTCATAACAGGTGAAGAACTTCGAAGTTTGGTCACTTGTCCTCTTCACTGGTTGGCTTGGTTCTAACGTGAATGTTTAGCTTCCATCGTGGTTGGCTTGCTGCTGCTTCGTTCTGCGTGTTTAAGGGGGGTTGACTACTGTACAGGTTGCGACAATGGGTCGCAGCCGGTGTAGTTTATTGCATGCACGACCTATGCGTCAGGTTGTGTGAGGTGGAGGTTGATGGATTTCCTCAAGATGCTGGTGTGAGGATTTCTTCGGTCAGAAGGTTTTGTTGGCGGTTTAATGAAGTGGAGATTGCCCTAAATGTTGTAAGTTACCATGGGATAATAAACTCATGTGTGATTCCATACGTTAGGATGCGAGTCAGTGAGGAGAGGAGGTTGGTTTCTTCCTTCTCGTCAGTATTTTTTTTTTTTTGGACAACGGAAGGACTCGGGTGGTCGTTCTACATCTAGTAATTGGTCAATTCAACTCAATCGAGCGGGGGAAGCAGAGTTGCGGAGGTCTTTGAAAACTTTGAAGAAAAACTTGTGTTGGTTTAAGTCGGGGCGTTGGGTTTTCCTAGGAGCCAAATGGCCGAAGGGATTGGATGAGTGAAGGATAGAATTTCCGTGTTGAATTTCAGCCAGGCTGGGAAGAAGAGGCGAAGTCTTGCGCCGACTTGAAGGAAGGAGAGGCGGGAGGCGTCATGGTTTCAATGACAGGGGCTCCTGCCCCCTGGTGGCGAGCGGCGGCTACGGCGGTCAGGAGTTACTGCTCGTTCCTGTTGGTTGCGTTGGCCGGAGCGGGAGCGACGGGGATCGGCCCGAGGGGGCTGTTGGTTTCTCGGCTGAAAGTGGGAGTTAACTTTCGGACAGTGTTACGCTGGGAAGAAGAGAAGTCTTGCGCCCTCTGGAAAGGCAGGAGAGGAGCTACAGCGGTCAGGAGTTGCGGCTCGGTCCTGCTGGTTGCGTTGGCCAGAGCAGGAGCGAGGAGGATCGGGCCGAAAAGGCTGATGGTTCCTCGGCTGAAAGCAGGAGTTAACTTTCGGACGGATTGGTGGCGCTGTGCGGAGCGGGCAGGGGCCGGGCCACGGCGTGCGGGGGACTAGTGCAGGACCACATCGGGCAGGGAAGCAGCCGAAAGATCAAAAAACCCGATGAAAGCGGACTTGGGACCGTGCTGGAATGGATGGCGATCCGGTGAGCCTGAAGGAAAGCCGCACAGAACATGGATGGAAAGTGGCACAATGTAGTGTAGTCGGTGGTCACCTGGCATAGGCAGGCCGTCTAGGTGGCGGGCGGATGAAAGACAGGAGACGGAAAGGGGACAAACCATCTGCGGGACCAATTCGATTGGTTAGTGGATGACGAAAGACGAGAGCACAGGAGGAGTGAGGAGCCCCCAGATTAGCGGGCTTTTATCTTGTTCAGAACGGCATCATAACCGGAAGGCGGACGAAAGATGTGGAGCGGGGAAGAGGCTTTCAGCTTAACGGGCTTCCATCTAGGTCCTGAACGGCATCTCGATCTTAAGGCGGACGGGGGACGTGGAGCGGGGAAGGAGGTCCCAGGTTGACGGGCTGTCTCCCTGGGACAGGACGGCACCACAACAGTAAGGCGGGCGTGAGACGTGAAGGCAGGGACGAAAGACGGGTAGTGGTTAAGGCCTGGATCAACTGGCAAAAAGGCAGATGAAAGCCGAGTGGACGGGGTGAGAGCTGCAGGGCCTGTTTGTTCCTCGTCCTGGTGCAGGACACAGCGCAATAGCAAGGCGGACGAAAGACGAAGGAGCAGGCGGGGGGGTGCTTAGTTGCCCTTCATCACGGTGGAGGGCAGCAACACCTGGGTGAAAGACGAGTGAGTGCGTAGAGCGAGGAACGGTGGGTTGGCAGATCTTCTCCACAGTGTAAAACGGGAACACCCGAGCGAGCGGGTGAAAGACGAGTGAGTGCATCGGGTGAAGAACGATGGTTTGGCAGATCTTCTCCACAGTGTAAAACGGCAATACCCGAGCAAGCCGGAAGCAAGCAGTAGGAAGACGAGAGTGAGTGCGTGGAGCAGGGAACGACGGCCTGACAGGTCTTCTCCGTGGTGTAAGATGGCAACACCCGAGCAAACCGGGCGAAAGACGCAAGGCGGTCGGAAAACGAGTGAGTGCGTGGAGCGGGGAACGACGGCTTGGCAGGTCTTCACCGTGCTGTAAGACGGCAACAGCCGAGAGAGGCGGGTGAAAGACGAGTGAGTGCGTAGAGCGAGGAGCGGTACCTCGGCAGACCTTCTCCATAGTGTAAACGGCAACACCCGGGGAAGGCGGGTGAAAAACGAGTTGCTTGGAGCGTGGAACGCTAGCTTGGTAGGCCTTCATCACGGTGCGGGATGAAAACGTCCGTACAAGGCGGGTGAAAGACGAAGGAATGCGTAGAGTGAGGAATGCAGGCTTGGCAGATCTTCGTCAAGGTTCAAAACGGCAACTCCCGAGCAAGGCGGGTGAAAGACGAGTTGCGTGGAGCGAGAAATGCTGGCTCGGTAGATCTTCATCATTGTGCGGGATGGAAACACCCGAGCAGGGCGGGCGAAAGACGAACGAGCGTAAGGAGCGAGGGATGCAGGTTTGGCCGACTTTCAGCATGGTGCAGAATGGCAACATCTGGGGAAGGTGTACACGATTGAGTGCATGGGGCAAGAAGTTCAGACTGGTTGGCCTTCCTTGTGAAATCGGCAGACTAAATCCAAGACGGACGAAAGACGGGAGCTTGCGAGATCTTCAACATAGTCGTGACAGCTACGGCATCAGTGAGGCGGACGAAAGACGGCGAGGGAACCGGAGGCGGGTGCCGTCGATGGGTGATCTAGTACACACTGCTTCCAGGGCTGGACTGGTGAGACGTGGAGCTTCAATGTCGAGGCGAGAGGCCTGAGCAACAACCCAAACTCGACGACGACATCCCGGCTATGGAGAGACCGGAGACGGGCCGAAGAGTGGAGTATGCGGTTAGCTACGGCATCAGTGAGGCGGACGAAAGACAGCGAGGGAGCCGAAGCGAGGGCCGTCGATATATGATCCAGTTCACAACTGCTTCGTCGTAGCGGGAGAGGCGAGAGGGCTGAGCAACAAACCAGACTCGACGGCAACGTCCCGGCTATGGGCAGACCAGAGACGGGCCGAAGAGTGTAGCATGCGGTGATAGGACGGCATCAGTGAGGCGGACGAAAGACGGCGAGGGAGCCGGAGCGGGGGCCATCGATGGATGATCCAGTTCACAACTGCTTCCACGGCTGGACTGGTGAGATGTGGAGCTCCAACGTCGTGGCGGAAGAGGCAAGAGGGCTGAGCAACAAACCAGACTCGACGGCAACGTCCCGGCTATGGGCAGACCGGAGACGGGCCGAAGAGTGTAGCGTGCGGTGATAGGACGGCAGCGCCTAAACCGTGTGTCGAAGAGTGTAACAGCTGAAAGACAGGAACAGCAGAGCTGGAATCTTCCATGGTGGCAGCAGGGCACAGGCAAACAGAAAGGCGGATGAAAACCAGGGATGGGATGCAGACAAGAGGCTTGATGGAAGACGGCAACCCAGGAGCATCACGGTGGAAGTACACAGGAGAAAACGGACGTAAGACGAGCAGGACTCGAGTCAGCCAGACGTCTAGTAATGGAGTAGGCCGCAACCGATGTATTGAGACGTGGGGCCAGCCACGGTCGAGACAAGCAGCAGGAGGTGCAACCAGCTTCCAACTTGGTTCACTGAAAACGTGGGTACTAGCCACGAGTGAGACGAGCAGCAGTAGACAGCAACAGGTGACTTGATTTTCACTTGAGACGTGGGGTAAGTCACGGTCGAGACAATCAGCAAGAGGTGCAAATAGCTTCTGTCTTGGTTCACTCAAAACGTGGGTTCTAGCCACGAGTGAGATGAGCAGCAGTGGACAGCAACAGGTGACTTGATTTTCACTCGAGGCTGAAAGACAGGAACAGCAGAGGGAATACAGATGGCTTCCAACTTGACTTCACTCAAAGTGTGGTTTTTAAGCCACGAATGAGACGAGCAGCAGTGTAGGACAGCAACTGTTGTCTTGATTATCATTCGATACGTGGGGTGAACTACGGGAAAGACAAGCGGCAGGCGTGACGATGGCATCCAGCTTGGATATTCACTCAAAAAGCGTGGGTTTTAGCCATGAGTGAGACGAGCAGCAGTGGACAGCAAGTGTTGGCTTGATTTTCGCTCGATATGTGGGGTGAGCTACGGACGAGACAAACGGCAGGCGTGATGATGACAACCAGCTTGGTTCTTCACTCAAAACGTGGAAATTAGCCACGAGTGAAACGAGTAGCAGTGGGCAGCAATTGTTGACTTAATCTTCACTCGATAATGGACAGGGTGGTGTATTCAAAACACGGTAGCAAGTCCGATCGTTGTTGAAAACAATCGAAACCGAAACAGGCGTAAGGCGGGTCGCCTGCAAGGAACCTGGTACGGGAAGCGGCCGAAAGCTGGAGCTCAGTCGAGGCGTGGCGGCGGGAAGGGCGGGGGCCGGTGGACGGAGTGTTTCCCGACTGAAAGTGAAAGCTGACGGGAAGCCGCAGATGGGGGTGCAGCCGGCCGGAACGACGATGAGCGACCTAGCAGGGTTACGTCGGCAGCTTGCGTACGGACTTCAGCAGATGCCGGTGATGGTAGGCAGTTCGGCAACTCGGGCGTGTTTCCGTCCAAAAGTCGAAAGCCGATGATGTCGCGGGTGCGAGTGCAGCCGGCCGGACTGTGATGAGCGTCGGAGAAGGTTGACATCGACCACAGAGAGTCTTGAAGCGGATGAAAGATGGGGAACAGGGCGGCGTGGGGTCGTTAGACGACATGTACGCTGGAGGAAAATGAATGCCGATAGCGGGCACGCTGTCGCTTTTATAAGGGAGGACTGCCACGCGCATGCACTGCAGGGGTATGGAAGCAGGCGGCTTTACAGCAGAAGAAACCTCCAACGGAACATCACATTCGAGGAATGTAATGCTAAATTATCAGGTTAAGATGTTTTGGCAACAAAGAAAGGATAAATAAACTAGCTCAATGAATGCTATAACACATTAAATTAATTTGGATCTTTAACTCTAAAGTTAAAAGACAGTCAACGATCGTTGTTGAAATTTTTCATAGAAGTTGCTGCAGTTCAACATAATAAAAAATATCACACTTAAAAAGTTGTCTGTATCCACTGTAAACGTGGTCTTGTATTAGACATTCGTGGTGAGGACACCTCAACACCGCCGAGCCAAAAACCTGAGGGCAGAACTCTTCAAAATAAGAAGAACATCGTTTTCTGGCGATCTCACTTCAAAATCGCCAAATTTGTAAATACTGTATTTTATTCTTTCAGGCATAAAGCCACAAACATTAGCTTAGTTGTGTTTTAGGAGGGGCTTCCACTTCGCTGGTACTTAACCTCACATACATGTACAACACACGATATTTTTTATTCTTAAAACAGGTGACGACTTACTTTAATTATGAAAAATATCCGACGTTAAAATCACTTGTCTGCTTCTGCAAACAACTAAATTCTAACCTAAAAGCGTTATAGCATATTTAAAACTAAGCTGGTATATTTAATCTTTTGATTTTTGCACTAAAAGCACTTTGGTAAACTTAACTTCTTGCCATGAACCCTACCGGAGCTCAAACTCAACCTCTAAAAAAAGTAAACAAACTAGCTTTCCTACAATTAAAAACATGCCTTGTCAATATCAGTCTGGTTCCCAAAGTCAAATATTTATTCTGAGCAATACACTTCGTTGCCCCCCCCCCCCTTCAATAGTTGCGATACATAATATCGTAGTCGTATTTTTATAGGCCTAAATTCACGTTGTTATGAGTTTAAAACTCACTTGCACTTCCAAGCCAGGCCTCTAACGCTCCCCAGTCGGCAATTCCCTTTGTCAATGCAGCCTTACCAATTCCCGTCCAACCAAAGCACTGCATTCAATTTCCCCTCCACTCAGAGCGCTCAGCTACCCTGCCCGTCCGCACCATCATGCCCACTTCCGGTAGTTACAGCACGGCCGGTTTTGGTCAGTCTCTCCTCCTCAAGAGTCCCCCTCTACCCCACTCCACCCCTCCGTCGCTCTCCTACAGGGCCGCGCCTTCCCTCTACCTGCCGGCTAGGCAGAAGGCATAAAAACCCAGACCCAGGAGAATTTCTTTAGCACAGCTCAAAGCTAGAGATAGCTACGCCGGTCGGGAGTGGAGATGACGCGGTCCGATTGTTGCCATGCCGGACAAAGGTAGCTGGTTCGTATGAAACTTAGCTTAACTTAAAAGTTTATTTTTTGGACTTATATGTCAAAATTTATATTTTAACTTAACCTAAACCTCGTAGCTTTGAATGTAACTTATAGTGCGTTAAGCCAAACGGCATTTTCGGACGTTAACGACCATAACATAAGGGTTCACGGTCCCTTCCTAAAAACCAGCTTTCATTTCACCGTTTTCATTATTCTAACATAATGTAAACAAAGGCCGTCGGGTCAGTTAGATTTGCAGAAGCGCAGTACTTCATGGAGTTTATATCCCCTTTCTAACTTGATATTCTGATGGGTACGGTTTGATTTAGTGGGAGTTCCACTAGAAACATAATTGTAGGTTAAGGTCTACTATTACTACACAGTCAAGACTGTTCATAATTTAGAGGGCTCTTTTGCGAAATCCCCGTTGCCTAAAATCACTGTTTCTATTTGAAATTGTTTTGTGAACTAAACCCAAGTTCTTGTATGCGAATTTTAATGTAAATTCAAGTAACATTTATAACCTAAACTAAGTTGTAAATTGGTAAAATGCAAAGTGCAATCTTTTTAACATGTTTGTTTAAAAATAAAACCAGGAGTTTTAAACACCCGTTGGTTTAATAGTTCATTGATTGCTGGAAGTTAGTATTTAAGACAATTCTCTTCAAATATATCGTAGCTAGCCTTTTCCCACCTTGGTGGCAGCGTTACCCGCTATTTAATCACTAGTTAGGTCTTAGATTAGGACTTCAATGCTCCATTCCCTACACCGGGACAGTAGCAGTTGTGCTGTTTCACCGAAAAGTACGCGAAAGCAACACTGAGTGATAGATAGTAAGATCTAGTTACACCATGCGACCGGCGATGTTATAAGCACCTACTCCGTCATAGCATCCGCCGTTACAAATGGTGGCAATGGTGGGATGAACAGGTGCTGTTCCTACAAGCGTTTCCCCCCTGCCATGCTACTGTGCCATTTGTGTTGAACAATTCTCCAACAAGATGTCCGTGACTCCGACAATACAGTCACAGAAGTAGATGTCCGGATTGCAGTTTTGCAGTTAAAAATCAATGCAACCCGAGATGTCCGCACTGACAGCAACAAGAGTGCAAATCATCAGCTCCAGCAACAAATCCAGTTCCGGAGCCAGGAAGCAAGGATAGCAGTAACCCCCCCCCGACTTGGAAATCAACAAGCCGTGGATCAACCTTTCCAAGGAGGACTCCGCCGATCCCCGGAGAGGAGGCTCCGTAGCAGCAATCCAGTGGACCTTGGACAACGCCAACCATCGTTCCAGTGAAGTAGACCTCGACTCGAGACGATTACAGTAACAAGTGTGCAAGCCTATTCATTCGTCAGGTGGGAATTTTGGATTGGACTTGACTGACCGCACAGTGATTGTGGCTGGGGTAAGTGTGCATAGGATATGCTTAAGGCCACCAAGGCGAGTGTTATAGTTAAGAGCCTTTTAGGTATTTTAATTGTTTACACATCTGAGTGCTAGGGGTCTAAAACGAAGTGAACTTCTTGCTAAAACTTACGGTAGTTGGGAGAGAAGTGTTTTTAGTAACTCGCTCTGCTCAATTTAAAGTAATTTGCGGCTGCATTTTAATGGTGAAGTTTCATTTATAAAAGTTTTATTTTGAAGCTTAAAGTTAAAAATGTCCAACATGGATGATTTTGAAGATGTCGTTAAAGACATTCAGTATAAAGTTTAAAATTAGGCCTTACCGTAAATGAAACTAGACACGAATCCGTGACTAGTTTGAAAAATGCTGTGGAGGAAGATAAAATTTCCGTAGACGACCTCTCTGACGAACTAGCCCCGACTACAGAAAAGAGAGAGGCTACTATTCTCCAAAAGAAAGAATTAGGAACCAAAGAGCAAGAGCTTTCACTTAAAGCTGAAGAATTAAGATTAAGAGCACTCGAAATGGCGGATGTAGATAAACGCCGAGCTCTTGACGCAGCCAATGCGGACAAACGCATGGCTCAGGAATTAGCCTTACGGGACCAAGAGGCCCAAATCAGGGATAGAGACGCTCAACTAAAGGAGCAAGAAGCACAAATTAGCGAACGCGCTAGTGCTCGAGTATTATTAAAATTAGACAAGCAGATCTAACTAGCTAGGCTAACGGCTGCTAATCTTAATAATAGTCCAACCCCAGTAGTGGTAATACAACTCCTACTCCCAGTGTCACGGTAAATAAACCGGGTAAAATTGCTGAAGCCGTCAGACTTGTAAATAAGTGGACTTCCAAATCGGAAATCAATACCTTTTTAAAAATCTTTGAAAAGACTATGGAAACCCAACGTATAGATAAAACTGAATGGGTCGTCGGACTCCAACCTCTCTTAGGAGAAATTTTGATTAAAGTGTGTGATCAATGTCAGTTTTAGAAATGCATGATTATGAAGTAGTCAAAAATAAGTTACTAGAAAGGTTTGTTCAAACTAACGAATCGGTTCAAGCCCAGTTTCGTTCCCTTGAACGGGAACCAGGACAATTGTTCCATGAACAAGCGTTTGAGTTAGAAACCCTATTTTCCCGACGGGTATCTTTAGCTGATGTTAAGAACAGCTACGACAAGTTGGCTAATTTAATCCTACTTGAACAATTCACCAAATCGTGTCCTATTGCCCTGCGCAAATGGTTGCCGGACCAGATAAAGACTGGGACGTTAACAGAAGCAGCCAAACTCTGTGATGAGTTTACAACCAGAAATAAACAGATTTCTGCCGACGTGGCCCTTAAAACAAGGAAGGCACAACCTAGTGCTTCGACGTCTGGACAAGCTTCTAAAGCTTTCTCCAATTTTCGAATTGGCAACCGAGCCTCTTCAACTGCAGCTAAACCGGCTGGTACTGCAGCATCTTCTGCCGATTCGAGTAAAGGAGACTCGGCCAGCAGCAACAACTCCAATCGTGAGTTCGACAGGCCTAGGAGGCTTAAGTTTGAAGGTGTTTGTTTTTTTTGTAACAAAATCGGTCACAAGAAGTTCGAGTGTCGTTCTCGTATTGCTCAAGCGGCAAACCCAGCCAATAGTGCTGAGTGTAATTTTGTTAGTAACAATCCTCCCGAAATGGTATTATCCAAGCATATTCACGAATGGTCCGTGAATGGTACCAAATGTCTTGTTTTAAGAGACGCCGGCTCACACACGATGTCATCGCTAGGGATTTTGTCAAAC
This sequence comes from Lithobius niger, assembly GCA_023313725.1. Lineage (NCBI taxonomy): Eukaryota > Metazoa > Arthropoda > Chilopoda > Lithobiomorpha > Lithobiidae > Lithobius > Lithobius niger. The sequence continues at coordinate 28,578 of JAHWFP010201573.1, read as the reverse complement.
CCGAGCAGTTCACGGGTGAGTACACCCATTGTCACAACGCTCTCACAGAGCAGACGACCGCCCACGCAATCGCAGTGATTGACGTTGAAACGCCCTATGGTAAAATTCAGTCAGAAGCCCTCGTTTCCGACCACATGGGAAGCCACTTTCAAATGTTGTTAGGTGTGCCTTCGCAAACAGTGTTAGAAGAAAAAGGTTTAAAGGCCCTACCCCCTTACTCTAACGCTATCACTCGTTCACAAACTCGTGTGGACCAACAACTCCCGATATCTAAACCCAAATATCGTGAGATCGAATCTAAGAGTGAAAACGACTCAGACAGTGACACAAGTTCTAGTGTAGTTTCCCCTTCACAGGAAGGTTTCGTTTCACCTAAGTTAGATAGCTTAGACGCAGCTATTTTAGGTCCACAGTCAGATCAGTTTACAAAATTACTGAGTGTTGACAAACCCGAATTTGCCAAGTTGCAGTTAGACTGCCAACTTTAAAACCAAGAAACAACTAGTGATTCCTAAGGAGTGTAGAGATTTAGTCTTAAACACCGCACATGCAAATGCATGGGCTGGGCATCTAGGCCGATCCAAAACAAAGGATAGAGTGTTGACTAACTTCTACTGGCCACATTGTTTTACCAATATTGACAATTTCGTTTCCACTTGTTTAACCTGCCAGAAAAATGGTAAATCTGGACAGAAGTTTGTTGCCCCTATGGTGCTAGTGCCTATGGATGATGAGCCGTTTAACCGATATGTTGTTGATATCGTCGGCCCCATCAAGCCTACCAGTAAGGCTGGTTATAAGTACATTCTATCATTACTTGACCCGGCAACAAAGTTTTCCGAGGCCGTGCCCCTTAAAGAGGTTAACAGCCAGAGCGTTGTAGATGCTCTCCTCCTTGTCTTTTCTAGATTAGGCTTTCCAGCCGAGCTCCGAAGCGATCTAGGCTCGTGTTTCATATCGTAACTTACAACTTTATTCTTAGAAAAATGTGGTATAAAGTGTGTTAGTTCAAGTGTAAACCACCCGCAATCTAACAGCGTACAACGTTTCCACAGGACACTCAAAGCGGTGCTAAGAGCTGTCTGTTAAGAGCATCCCCACGATTGGGAGAGGTGCTTACCAGGAGCAATGTTTGCCCTGAGGACTGCTCATGAGAGCACTGGCTTCGCTCCAGCTGAAATGGTCTACGGACGCAACCTCAAAGGCCCACTGGAGTTGGTGAAAAGCCACTGGATTGAACCGGACGTTCATCCATCCGTTTTAGAATACGTCTTGGACTTGCTCCAGAGATTCAAGTATTCTCGTGAACTCTCTCAGGAGAACATCATCAAAAGTCAGATGAAAAATAAATCATACTATGACGTTAAGGCAGTTGAACGTAAGTTCAAAGTTGGCGATAAGGTCTAGTCCTTAAACCAGCACGAACCAATAAGTTAGATATTTATTGGGATGGACCCTGTGAAGTTTTGAAACGATTATCAGATACCAACTATCTTGTAAAAAAATAGTTTGGTTTGCAAAAAGAAACCATATATCATGTAAACCTACTCAAGCCCAATCTGCCTAGGGGAGGGGTCAAGCAATCATTCTTAGAATGAAGAACGTGAGCTTCCTCACACCTAACCTTACTGCTAAGGCCGCCATGAGTCTTTTCAAAAAGACAGGCAACATAACTGAGTTGCAGAAGAACGACCTCCTTGAGGTTTTTGAAAGAATAGACGGTGTTTTTCCTACTTTGCCAGGACGCACTGATCTTGTCACTCACGACATTGAGTTAGTCGATTCCAAAATCAAACCCTGTAAGCATTATCGCCACGTGAAATTCAAAAGGGATTTGATCGTCACTGAAATCAGGCGTATGCTTGATTTGGGTTTAATCATTGAAACTGATTCCCCTCATGGTTCACCCATGATCATCGTACAGAAAGAAGATGCCAGCCCACGTCCTGTAGCTGACTACAGGGAGCTAAACAACAATGTGGTAACTAAAGATTACCCAATTCCTAACATTGAGGAATGTATTGAGCGTACAGCTAAGTGGAAATATATTTCTATCTTCGACCTCAACCGTGGATTCTGGCAAGTGCGCTTGACGCCACAGGCATTAATGGCCGCCACCATCACAACTCCCATTGGGAAGTTTGCTCCCCTCATGATGAACATGGGATGAAAAACGCTCCATTTTGCTTTCAGAAGCTCATGGACAATGTCACTCGTGGCATGGAGGAGTATGTCACTCCCTTCCAAGACGACACTGCTGTAGGGGCCGAAACATGGCCACAGCATCTAGAAAACATTTACAATTTCCTCTCTGCTGTCAAGAAGGCCAGGTTGACTGTGAATGCAAGAAAATCGCAGGTCGCTTGCAGCAAAGCTACTTTCCTTGGCCATGAAGTTGGCGATGGATCTCGTACACCCTCCGAGGTGAAGGTCTTGGCCGTGCAAAAATTCGCACAACCAGAAACTAAGAAAAATGTCCGTTCCTTTCTCGGTTTGGTTGGATATTATCAAAGATATATCCCCCACTATTCTGAAATCTGTGCATGTCTTACAGACTCCTTGAAAAAGGATGCACCCGATCCCGTCATTTGGGATGAGTCTAAGCAAGCTGCTTTTAACACTTTGAAAAACTTTTTACTGACGTTTCCCACAAACCTTCATTTTGCAATGTGACTGTTCCGACCGTGGTACGGGTTGTGTTTTGTCACAAGTTTTTGGAGAAGATGAACACCCCTGTCTTTACGTTTCACGTAAACTGACAGCACGTGAGCAAAACTATGGTACAACAGAGAAAGAATGCGCGTGTTTGATCTGGTCCGTTGCCAAATTGCGTCCATACGTCTATGGAACAAAATTTGTCATAGAATCCGATCACAACCCGATGCCCTGGCTCAAGCAAATGTCTGGCAAAAATCCCAAATTGCTTAGGTGGAGCCCAACCCCACAAGATTACAACTATACTGTTAGATACAAACCTGGAAAGTTTCATTTAAACGCTAATACTCTCAACAGGTATTTTGTTTAAACATTAATTGTTAAAACACGTCATTTTCAGAACAAATTGTCTGGAAATTAAATTCTTATCTTTAAATTTTGTTAAGTGGTATGTTGAAAGTGCAACCACATCAAAAGGAACTTTCAGCTATTTCCCGTTTTGGAATCCACGCCTAAATTTTAAGTGCCTTTTTGTCACTACCAACGTCTCCCTCTGTGGGAGAATATTGTCAAAGATTGTAACGACACTAATTAAATATTCATTAGGAATATTCTACAGGGGTTGCAACTTGTTCCCGGTTGGCCCTTCTTTAAGTTTTTAACGAAACGGTTTTCTTTATTAAAAACTGTCTGTCTCACCTCTGAGGGCAAAAGGTCAACTCTGTCGTTAAAAGGTTGTTGCGTTATTATCCATAAAACCTCCCAGCATTGTATTTATGTTTTAAGTTACGGGTCATACCTAAAAACCCTTCAGTGTGAGAATTTTCATGTAAAATAAGTTGTTTGGTAACCTTAAACCACTCCAGTGGTAGTCTGTTAACTTTAAATAGAGCTGATAGTTGCGCATGCGCTTATAGTACCCTCTATTCCGATCCTTATCGCAAGCTAGGTCCTGAGGAGTGCGCCCAGGGGTCTTTTTTCGAGGTTTTCCCAGAAAAAAAAAAAAAACTTTCTGTGCATGGCTGACTGGTTACAGCATTAAATGTTGCGATTATCTTATTTCAATTAACAGCTACAAAAACCCTGAAACAGTAACTTTATATAATCCAAAAACAGCGTTTCTATTCATATAAACTGTCTCTTGCTCCAATTTTCTTTGTGGCCTGTACGAAGCAACAAGCATCGCGGACAGCACATGGTTAATTTTTGCAAATAGTGTCCCTTTAACTATGTAATTTTTATTTACAAAACTTTCTTGAGCCACAAAAACGTCAGTCCCCCAAAAATATAAAACGGCAATTTTTATTTTTTGTAAATAGTATATTTTTATAATTTGTGGTGATGTATTTCACGGGAGGTGTATCCCCAGAAGGTGTATTCCTTGGTGCATTAATTTAAGCAATTTATTTACATGGCTTGGCAGTCTTGTTCTTTGGCATATCTTGTGTGCACTGACCTTTCTGTTGTAGCATTTATTTGGAGTTCGACAGGAACTTCGAATAAAGTCCTCCGTGTGGGGGCGTGTAAACGTGGTTTTGTATTAGACATTCGTGGTGAGGACACCTCAACACCGCCGAGACAAAAACCTGAGGGCAGAACTCTTCAAAATAAGAGGAACATCGTTTTCTGGCGATCTCACTTCAAAATCGCCAAATTTGTAAATACTGTATTTTATTCTTTCTGGCATAAAGCCACAAACACTAGCTTAGTTGTGTTTTAGGAGGGGCTTCCACTTCGCTGGTACTTAACCTCACATACATGTACAACACACGATATTTTTTATTCTTAAAAACAGGTGACGACTTACTTTAATTAAGAAAAAATGTCCTACGTTAAAATCACTTGTCTGCTTCTGCAAACAAATAAATTCTAACCTAAAAGCGTTATAGCATATTTAAAACTAAGCTGGTATATTTAATCTTTTGATTTTTGCACTAAAAGCACTTTGGTAAACTTAACTTCTTGCCATGAACCCTACCGGAGCTCAATCTTTTATGTTTGTATATTTTTACAGACCCAGTGTTTATTTTTTATGTTTATGTGTTTACCATCTCCATCCAAACTCCGACCGTAGCCTACCTCTAAAAAACGTAAACAAACTACCTTTCCTACAATTAAAAACATGCCTTGTCAATATCAGTCTGGTTCCCAAAGTCAAATGTTTATTCTGAACAATACACTTTGTACCCCCCCCTCCTTCAATAGTTGCTATACATAATATCGTAGTCGTATTTTTATAGGCCTAAATTCACGTGGTTATGAGTTTAAAACTCACTTGCACTTCCAAGCCAGGCCTCTAACGCTCCCAAGTCGGCAATTCCCTTTGTCAATGCAGCCTCACCAATTCCCGTCCAACCAAAACACTGCATTCAATTTCTCCTCCACTCAGAGCGCTCAGATACCCTGCCCATCCGCGCCGTCATGCCCACTTCCGGTAGTGACAGCCAGGCCAGTTTTGGTCAGTCTCTCCTCCTCCATGAGTCCCCCTCTACCCCACTCCACCCCTCCGTCGCTCTCCTACAGGGCCGCGCCTTCCCTCTACCTGCCGGCTAGGCAGAAGGCATAAAAACCCGGACCCAGGAGAATTTCTTTAGCACAGCTCAAAGCTAGAGGTAGCTACGCCGGTCGGGAGTGGAGATGACGCGGTCCGATTGTTGCCATGCCGGACAAAGGTAGTTGGTTCGTATGAAACATAGCTTAACTTAAAAGTTTATTTTTTTGACTTAAATGTCAAATTTATAGTTTAACTTAACCTAAACCTCGTAGCTTTGAATGTAACTTACGTTGCGTTAAGCCAAACGGCATTTTCGGGCGTTAACGACCTTAACATAAGGGTTCACGGTCCCTTCCTAAAAACCAGCCTTTATTTCACCGTTTTCATTATTCTAACATAATATAAACAAAGGCCATCGGGTCAGTTAGATTTGCAGAAG